>PISX010017662.1:0-42791 GCA_004024625.1 Mellivora capensis | reverse complement strand
GCAGCCATTTAGGGTGTGCTTCTTGAATGCATATAAACATTTCCATAAAAAGACTAATCTACCCACTAATCCCAATCAACCACCTACTGCAAAGTGATAGAAATAAAATGACAGGTATTTAATGCCACTAAAATGGCTTAATCCCACAGTGTCTTGTTGGATAATGCTCTGCTTAAAGTAATTCTGATTGTGCCTGTTGTTATTATGCTGTTAATATTACTAAATTTAATATCAATACCCACAGAGAGACAATGGTTACTTTTCATGGAAACTCCATGGTTCCAATTTGTACCAATTGGATATTAAATAACTCATGAAAATAACTCACAACAAAGGGCAGGAAGAAATAATTTATGTATCATAAATTGGATAATATGTTACGATGAAAGCTAAACACAACTAAGTATGTTTAATGTTTATGAAAGAAAGCTGTGTCCTGAAATTCAACTAGTTTGACTAAATTCAGTTAAAACAACAACAGCAACAACAACAAAAATAACAAAACACAGGTGGAGATGAGGGGATGGGAATGAAACTGTGCAAATTTCTAGGCATCTGTCTCTGAATAAATATATTTGACTGAAATATCTCTTCTCAAGCAGTTGTGTATCTAAAAATAATCTTCCCTTTAAGAAGACCTCCACCTATAGTTGTTCTGTAGGAAGCCTCGGGGGCAAAGAGAAGACCTTTACTTAAGTGAAAAGCTCCCCTGAGAATTGCCTCAAGGCAAAAGCCATTATACACTTCTCTTCCATCCTTAAAACAAGCAAAAAGCAGAGCTTCCCACTGATAAAAATCAGCTCACAACTTGGCTCTCATTAGCTCTAACTCTATGGAAATCTTTAGAAGCTTGGTTCACCCCACCAAGCTCATTAGGTGTTTAAAATTAGTCATTCTTTTCATAAGGAGCAACAGGAGTTCTTCCTGTAGCACAGGTATATATATACATAATGTTCCCCCAGGCTTTGTTAGGTTAACAAAGTGCATTGAAAGTTCTCACTCACTAGGCTTCCTTGGCTGTACTTGTTAGCTTAGATTTCATACTTAGCACTAAAATAGAGCAGTGATTGGTATACACAAAAACATTTAGATTCTAGGGACTGGATATCTTATCTTTTTTCATATACTTCTTTTTTTTCTTTTTTAAATTTCTTTTCAGCTTAACAGTATTCATTGTTTTTGCACCACACCCAGTGCTCCATGCAAAACATGCTCTCCCTAATACCCACCACCAGGGTCCCCTAACCTCCCCTCCCACCCCCCGCCCCTTCAAAACCCTTGGGTTGTTTTTCAGAGTCCATAGTCTCTCAAGGTTCACCTCCCCTTCCAATTTCCCTCAACTCCCTTCTCCTCTCCAGCTCCCCAAGTTCTCCATGTTATTTGTGATGCTCCACAAATAAGTGAAACCATATGATAATTGATTCTCTCTGCTTGACTTATTTCACTCAGCATAATCTCTTCTAGTCCCGTCCACGTTGATACAAAAGTTGGGTATTCATCCTTTCTGATGGAGGCATAATACTCCATAGTGTATATGGACCACATCTTCCTTATCCATTCGTCCGTTGAAGGACACCTTGGTTCTTTCCACAGTTTGGCGACTGTGGCCATTGCTGCTATAAACATTGGGGTACAGATGGCCCTTCTTTTCACCACATCTGTATCTTTGGGGTAAATTCCCAGTAGTGCAATTGCAGGGTCATAGGGAAGCTCTATTTTTAATTTTTTGAGGAATCTCCACACTGTACTCCAAAGTGGCTGCACCAACTTGCATTCCCACCAACGGTGTAAGAGGGTTGCCCTTTCTCGACATCCTCTCCAACACACGTTGTTTCCTGTCTTGCTAATTTTGGCCATTCTAACTGGTGTGAAGTGGTATTTCAATGTGGTTTTAATTTGAATCTGTTTTGTGTGTGTTGAGTTTGAGAAGTTCTTTATAGATCCTGGATATCAACCTTTTGTCTGTACTGTGATTTGCAAATATCTTCTCCCATTCCGTGGGTTGCCTCTTTGTTTTGTTGACTGTTTCCTTTGCTGTGCAGAAGCTTTTGATCTTGATGAAGTCCCAAAAGTTCATTTTCACTTTTGTTTCCTTTGCCTTTGGAGACATAACTTGAAAGAACTTGCTGTGGCTGAATGGAAGAGGTTACTGCCTATGTTCTCTTCTAGGATTCTGATGGATTCCTGTCTCACGTTGAGTTCTTTTATCCATTTCGAGTTTATCTTTGTGTACGGTGTAAGAGAATGGTTGAGTTTCATTCTTCTACATATAGCTGTCCAATTTTCCCGGCACCATTTATTGAAGAGACTGTCTTTTTTCCACTGTATATTTTTTCCTGCTTTGTCGAAGATTATTTGACCATAGAGTTGAGGGTCCATAGCTGGGCTCTCTACTCTGTTCCACTGGTCTATGTGTCTGTTTTGATGCCAGTACCATGCTGTCTTGGTGATCACAGCTTTGTAGTAAAGCTTGAAATCAGATAACGTGATGCCGCCAGTTTTATTTTAGTTTTTCAACATTTCCTTAGCAATTCGGGGTTTCTTCTGATTCCATACAAATTTTAGGATTATTTGCTCCAGCTCTTTGAAAAATAGCGGTGGAATTTTGATGGGAATGGCATTAAAAGTATAGATTGCTCTAGGCAGTACAGACATTTTAACAATGTCTAGCTCAATCACAAGGAAAAGTTTGGAAGGAACTCAAACACCTGGAAACTAAACACCACCTTGCTTAAGAATGCTTGGATCAACCGGGAGATCAAAGAAGAACTTAAACAATTCATGGAAACCAATGAGAATGAAGACACTTCAATCCAAAACCTATGGGATACAGCAAAGGCGGTCCTAAGGGGGAAATACATAGCCATCAAAGCCTCCCTCAAAAAAATTGAAAAATCCAGAATACAATAGCTGTCTCTACACCTTAAAGAATTGGAGAATCAACAACAAATCAAACCAACTTCACACATAAGAAGGGAAATAATCAAGATTAGAGAAGAGATCAATGAGGTAGAAACTAGAGATACAGTAGAACATATCAATGAAAATAGAAGCTGGTTTTTTAAAAAAAAATCAATAAGATCGATAAACCATTGGCCACACTAATCCAAAAGCAAAGAGAGAAAGCTCAAATTAATAAAATTATGAATGAAAAGGGAGAGATCACAACTAACACCAAGGAAGTAGAAACAATCATCAGAAGTTATTATCAACAGTTATATGCCAATAAGTTAAGCAACCTAGATGAAATGGATGCATTCCTAGAAAACTATAAACTCCCAAAATTGAACCAGGAAGAAACTGACAACCTGAATAGACATCTAGTAACGAGATTGAAGCAGTGATCAAAAACCTCCCAAAAAACAAGAGCACAGGACCTGACAGATTCCCTGGGGAATTCCACCAAACTTTCAAAGAAGAAATAACACCTATTCTCCTGAAGCTCTTTTAAAAAATTGAAGCAGAAGGAAAACTTCCAGACTCTTTTTATGAAGCCAGCATTACCCTGATCCCCAAACCAGGCAAAGACTCCACCAAAAAGGAGAATTTCAGACCAATATCACTGATGAATATGGATGCTAAGATTCTCAAGAAGAGCCTAGCAAATAGGATCCAACAGCACATTAAAAAGATTATCCACCAGGGATGCCTGGGTGGCTCAGTTGGTTAAGTGGCTGCCTTCGTCTCAGGTCATGATCCCAGCGTCCTGGGATCGAGTCCCACATTGGCTCCTTGCTTGGCAGGGAGCCTGCTTCTCCCTCTGCCTCTGCCTGCCACTCTATCTGCCTGTGCTCGCTCTCTCTCTCTCCCTCTCTCTCTGACAAATAAATAAATTTAAAAAAATTAAAAAAAAAAAAAAAAAGATTATCCACCATGACCAGGTGGGATTCATCCCTGGGTTACAAGCACGGTTCAACATTCACAAATCAATCAATGTGATAGAACAAATCAATAAGAGAAGAGAGAAGAACCACATGGTCCTCTCAATTGATGCAGAAAAAGCATTTGACAAAATCCAGCATCCGTTCATGATTAAAACGCCTCAAAGTATAGGGATACAGGGAACATTCCTGAACTTCATAAAAGCTATCTATGAAAGACCCACAGCAAACATCATCCTCAATGGGAAGAAGCTCACAGCCTTCCCATTGAGATCAGGAACAAGACAAGGATGCCCACTCTCACCACTCTTGTTCAACATAGTATTAGAAGTCCTAGCAACAGCAATCAGACAGCAAAGAGAAGTAAAAGGTATCCAAATTGGCAATGAAGAAGTCAAACTCTCTCTCTTTGCAGATGACATGATACTTTATATGGAAAACCCAAAAGACTCCACCCCCAAACTACTAGAACTCATACAGCAATTCATTAACGTGGCAGGATACAAAGTCAATGTACAGAAATCAGTGGCTTTCTTATACACTAACAATGAAAATACAGAAAGGGAAATTAGAGAATCAATTCCATTTACTATAGCACCAAGAACCATAAGATACCTGGGAATAAACCTAACCAAAGGGGTAAAGGATCTGTACTCGAGGAACTACAGAACACTCATGAAAGAAATTGAAGAAGACACAAAAAGATGGAAGACCATTCCATGCTCTTTGATCGGAAGAATAAACATTGTTAAAATGTCTATTTTTTCATATACTTTTAATCCTAAATTTATCCATTTGTTTACTTCCTAATTCTGAGAGTGTTTGGGGGGGGAAACATTCAGTCACTAGTGTCAAGTACTCTAAAATCATATAAATATTCCTGCAAGAGATAAAGGACTCAGGAATATACCTCTATTTGAATTCTGCTTTATAACAAGGCCTATATTTTAAACGTCATGAGACCAGAGAGTGAAACTGACTGTGTTCTTTTTGATGTAATTATAGCCATAAGGCGTCCAAAGTCTTTTTATTTATCTCAAATTAAAGCAGATATCCAAAGCACTGAGCTTGCTGAAATGGTTTTGTTTAATGTGTTCCATATGACTTGAAGATTCTGGGAAGCAATGGGGGCAACTGGGGAGGCCAGATGTGTTCATGTGCAGTAAAAAGATACCTTAAAGAAAAACCCTTGCTGGCAGACCCAGAGCTCTGGATCATGGGTCAGCCAGTATCTGCGACCTTGATAACTCCGTTTCTTTGCTCCCACTACTTCCCAAATTACCAAGAAAATGTAGAAAGGCATTTCTCCTCATTATATATCAATGCTGTGGTACATAAAATGTCAGTCTGCTGTCCCATTACCACATATATTACAGGTGTAAATTTTGAAGAGGGCATAGAGTTCAATTTGCCTTTAGCATGGAAAAGAAGCAATTACTTAGTTGTTAAGAAAAATCCTAATATCATTACCAGATAACCCTAATAGCTACCTGGATATCTAGCTATTATTTTAAATGGATTTAAAACACATTTTAAAATCTCAAATTCAAATCATATGGAAATAATAACATAAGTTATTATAAAGGTGTTTTGAGATAATGTTAAATGTCAATTTAGCATATTTTCCTATATTGGCTTTCTAGAGTGAATGAATAGCTTCTTTTATGAGGTAAATGTCCTTTGGTCAAATGAAAGGGACAATCATATTTAAAGGTCAGTTAATATAGTGAGGTAGATGTAGTCACTAGTGTTCAAATCTTACTATATTATCTTTAAATAGGAGTGCTCACTATTCTGACTAAAGCTATCCCCAATTGCTTGGGCTGCTTATTTCCTTTGTTCTCATGTTTTCCTACCATGTTGATCTTCTAGTATTTCTTTTTTTAGCTCCAACCATTTTTGTCTAGTGTCTCACAATCTAGTGACAGTGATCTAATTGTCTTTTTTTTTGTTCAGGGAAGCCTACCACCACATATATTTCAATGGCAACCTTTTTTGTAATTCAAAACAACTGCTTTCCAGAACTGAATTCTCTTTTCATAAAGATATGATTCTCTTAGAATCCTGGGAATTAAGCCTTCTTAAAAAACAAAACAAAACAAGAGAAAATCTGACTGCTGGGTCCCCAATGTTGGATCTCCCAATAATGGGTCCGTGTTAAAGGAGCAAGACTGATATAAAGCGAAGGTCAAGCAAAGCTTTATTTCGTGCCAAGCATCAAGAGTCAAACCGACTGTTAAACAGACCGGCCGAGGTCGCCCCTTACAGAGAGGACAACCCCTCTCTGTTTCACAGACTAACTTTTATAGAGCAAAGGCCATGTGGTTGGGCCTGGCCACACACAGGTGGCGAATGAAATTTTAACACACAGAGAAAGCTGCACAGTCATGCTAGGTGACCAACTGAATTACAATTTACCCTAGTAGACATTTGAACCAGCCTATCACCTTGGTCAGAATTGGCGCCCAAAGGTGCCCAAAGAGCGGGGCCCATACTCCTTGGTAGCTAGGAGAGAGTATGCGCCCCCACTGATTGAATACCTCCACCTGGCCTGACCCACCCTTGTATCTAGACTTTGTTACCTGGGACTTCTTCTTAAGTAAGTTCCCCTGGGGGTGGGAGGCAGGGTCAATTCATGTTTTACAACAAAATGGCAGTTCAACCGGGGTGGGGCTGCTCTGGCTGAATAGGCCCTTACATTCCCCCCTTTTCTCTGGAGATTAGTCAAATCTTTGACTTTTCAGTAAGTTCTATGTCCCTTTTTAACGGCTGCCAGACTGTTTTAATGACTCCAGAGTGATCTACCCAGAAACAGCATTTTTCTCTTAGAGCTACGCAGAGCCCCCTCTTTTTAGATATAGTATGTCAAGCCCTAATTGTCTATATTTCCCACCTATATTTTAACAATAGGAGCAACAATAAACTCAATGAACTCATTGTTTCCGAGTCTTAGCTTTAGTCCACGATCGGCGGGGTCCATTGGCAGCAGCATCCATCTCTGGGGGGTGTCCTCGTCCTCGGCTCATTTGACATGACTCACATGAGTCCAGGGCCTGATGCCTTCTATTTCCACCGCCATGGGGGTGGTCGGAATGACAGCAAATGGTCCCTTCCAGCGAGGCTCCAAGCCTCCCACTTGGCGGCAGTGCATCCAAAGTCCCTGGGTTGGCGAGGATGTGGCTCCACCTCCATCTCTGGCCCAGTGTGGGCAGTTTGGATCCCTGTGAAGGCTCCTTCCAAGACAGATTGCAATGCCTGCAGTGACTGGAGTACAGACTGATAAGTCATTTCTTTTTTTTTTTTTTTTTAAGATTTTATTTATTTGACAGTGAGAGATGGAACTCAAGCAGGGGAAGTGGGAGAGGGAGAAGCAGGCTTCCCGCCAAGCAGAGAGCCCAATGCGGGGCTCGATCCCAGGACCCTGGAACCATGACCTGAGCCGAAGGCAGACACTTAACGACTGAGCCACCCAGGTGCCCCTGATCAGTCATTTCTGCGAGGACAACGTCTTGTAGCTGAGGGCAGAGTGGGGCAGTGTCTCCAGAGCATTATTTCAAATAGGGTCACCTTGTTTAAGCAGGGTGTACATCATGCCCTGAGGAGGGCAAAAGGAAGGGGATCCACCCATCCATCGCCAGCCTCCAGAATTAGCTCTGCCAAGGCCTCTTTGAGAGTCCGCTTCATTCTCTCTACTTGCCCAGAACTCTGGGGCCAGTAGGCACAATGTAGTTTCCAATTAGTGCCCACGGCCTTGGCCAATGCCTGTGAGACTGAACTCACAAATGCAGGGCCGTTGTCTGACCCAATCGCGAGAGGTAACCCAGACCTCTAGTAGGTTTTTGGCTACCACTCCTGCCATCTCATGTTTGGCAGAAAAAAAAAAAAATCCTCTAACCAGCCTACAGTCCATATAGATGTTGGTGGTCTTACCCTTGGCCATCTGGAGTGCCTTGGTGAGTGCAATCAGCTCCGCTCTTTTTGTGCCAAGGTTCCGTGTGTCAGGGCTGTTGTCCAGAGTTCCTGCTCAGGAGAAACCACCACAGCCCCCGCATACCTCTTTCCATCGACCATGTAGCTACTGTCTGTGAACAGAGCCATCTCCGCATCTGGGAGGGGAGTGTCTCTAAGATCTGGCCTTATTCCTGCGACCTGGGTTAAGACCTCCCCACAGTCATGTGGGTGGTCAGTTAGCTCCTCTGGCAGCAACGTGGCTGGATTTAGCACCACTGGGGGCCGGAAAGTCACTTTCGGTTCGTTGAAGAGGAGGCCTGATACCCCGTCACTCAGGCATTTGTCATCCACTGGTCTGGTGGAGTCTGGAGAAGGCCCTCAATAGTGTGAGTGGTGGTCAAGATGAGATTTTTACCCAAAGTCAATTTATGTGCATCCTTGACCAGGAGGGCTGTGGCAGCAATTATGCGGAGGCAAGGGGGGAACCCAGTTACTACTGGATCTAGTTTTTTTGCTAAGATAGGCTACTGGCCTTTGCCAAGGCCTCAGAGTCTGAGTCAAAACTCCTTTGGCCACCCCTGCCTTTTTATCCACATACAAGTGGAAGGGCTTGGTAACATCTGGGATGGCCAATGCTGGAGCACTCAGTAATGCTGTTTGTAATTCCTGAAATGCTCCTTCTGCCTCAGCTGTCCACTCTACCATAGTGAGTCCTCCCTTAGCCAGTTCATAGAGAGGTCACGCCATCTCCGCGAACCTCGGTATCCACAGCCTGCAGTAGCCCACCATCCCAAGAAACTCCCTTGTGGATATCAAAGCCTAAATAAGTGGTGTGGCTCTGACAAAGCTGTGTTTTTATTGCTGACACCTGATACCCTTTTCCTGCAGAGTCTGTAAGAGAGCTCTCCTCCCCCGCAAGCATGACCCATAATCCTCAGCGGCTATTTCCATTATTCCCACTAACTCAGTCAGATTCTTCCTTTCAAATCCTTCAATTTTCTGAAGTGTCCTCCTTATCTCTGGGGTTGACTGATTGGCAAAGGCAAGATCATCGAAACGAGCTATCGTGCAACTTCTCTGAAGTTTACTTCAAGTTATCTAGCTTAGGTAGACAAACATTTAAAGACAACCAAATCTAGAATTTAACATCCATAAAGGTGTGCTATTAAAACCAATTTTTCTCTCTAAAATAACCCTCATTTCCAGAGATAGCCAAATCAGGACTAATTCATTTGAAAAACAAGTCTAGTTTTAACAAACTTGGCCTAATTATTTACATAAGCTCAGCAAGAACAGTAAGTAATCATATATATCTTTTAGAATCTGCTTTGCTGGAACTTCTTATAAGGAATCTCTAGGTTGAACTTTTAGTAGCCTCTCCGGGCCAGAAGCCAAGCCACATACTTGCCATCAGACATGCCTGCAATACCTGTCAGATTGGGCGAATTACTCTTCCTGAGGTCCTGCCCCTGCCAGGGAGTGACATTCTTTACTCATCTGGTAAGGCTGCTGGGAACTCTGTAAGCACGGTATCAGGCCAACAGTTCCAAAGGGCTTTACAGCCTAGGTTTTATAAAGTCAACCTTAGTTTCTTTAAGCTGTCTGGTCATACCTGAGTCTTTTCAAATATGACATTCCAGTCAAAGCCTTGGTAAGATAACCAGTGTTTCCAATGGTGTCCTGTTACCAGGAGAACAGATTCTTATTGAACTTATGCAAATGACTGATTGCCAAGGAAGAAGGAATACTTGATGAGACCTTTTGGTTTCACAAGGTTCAGATAGAGAGAAAAGTTCAATGCCTTGATTCATTTACAAATGAGTACTTTTATATCTCTATAAGTTACAGATAACTTAAGAAAAAGTTTCCCTAGTCTGGAGGAGCAAACATTACAGAACCAGTCATGTTTAAAATAAGACAAAACATTAAGAGACACAAGATTACAATTTCCTTCAGTTCATCTAGTCCCATGTTGCTAATTCTGGTTTAGTCCGAATGCAGCTTTTACTTCTGGAAATTCTTACTCATTTCAGTTCCAGGATTTTAACATATCAAAGACCTATATTTGTCCTGAGTCTCCCATAAGAATTTCCTTTAGGGCGGAATTCATCTTACAAGAGAATTAAAACAATTACAAATGACAAAAACTCAGAATAGATATGGTTAACTATCAAGTGATGACCCTTATCAAAACATTAAAACTTTAGGAAATGGATAGAATGTCTAGTGTAGTTACAGCATTTACCCAAATGTAACCCAAGGTTTATCATTGGGTTAACAGTACTCCCTGAGTAACTTAGCATATCAAGGAAAAACCTTATGAGTCAAAGAGGTCTCATATACCACTCTGGGCAGGCAAAGAGAAAATCATTTACATTTTTTTAACAGATCAATTAACTAAGAAAATTTTGCCCTTATTTCCATCAGTCTTAGTTACACTTAGCAGAATTTTGTACTCTTAGAAATACCTTAACCTCTACTGAAGACTAAATAAAAACCAATTGTGAACTGTTACAATAGAATTCTTTAGATGGCAAATTTATCAATCAGTTAAGCACAAAACATGTTTACCAACAGATTTCAAAAGCGCAAACCTAGTTCCAGCAACCAGCGCTCTAGCATTTTATCCCATTTGGTTTAAAGTTTCAGGTTACCAAAGACTTTGAAAGCTACTTTAACAAATACCCATTAAAACTTTGAGACAATTAACCATCAGTTTAGTCATCTCTTTGCTAACAGATTTCAATAGATTTTAACAGATTTAAACAAATAACACAAGCTTATTTGACTTTAAGTAAAAACTCTGAAGTTTCACATTTATTACTGTTAACTCAAAAGACATGTTCATCCTAATTAACCTGACAAACTTAACTTAGTTCAAATACTGATTTACGTTTCACCTGGGCCCACTCCGCTTGGAATGTTTACCTGAGACCTGGGTGGGAAGATCTGGAGTGGAGGGTGTTAGGTCCAGGGGGTGCTCTTCTTGTTTCCCGACAGTGAAGAACAGAACAAAGTGCCACCAGAAGGCAGAGAAAGGGTTCCCAGTTCTGGAGCTCATCAGCTCCAAGAGAGGAGCAGACGCCATGCTTTCCAGCCAGCAACAGGGAGGGGCTAGGCAGTCCACGTTGGGCCAGAGAAGGCAAGGAATGTCCCCAAGACAAAGATAGTTTCGGCAGCTACTTGGGAATATTCCTTAAAGTCTCTGTCTCGAGTTGGACTAACCCCAGTTGGCTCCATTATAGCCCTTAACACACGAAATGAGTGAGGGAGAAGCCCCACATCTATTAGGAGGAACAGAGATGAAAGTCAGAGTCCCCTTACTCTCTGATTGCCCCATTCCTTCAAACTCAACAAACAACACAACAGACTACAAAAAGACAAGACAAAGACAACCCCAAACCCAGCAGCCTTCACCCAGAGCCGGCTGCTGGCGGGGCTTTTCTCCGTCCCCTTGAGACGCTCGCCAGTGGGGATTTTCTCAGTCCCCTAGGAATGAACAACACAACAGGCAACAAAAAGACACGACAAAAACAACCGCAGACCCAGCAGCCCTCACCCAGAGCCTGCCGCTGGTGGGGGCTTTCTTGGGCCCCTAGAGACGCTCGCCAGTGGGGATTTTCTCAGTCCCCTAGAGATGAGCCACACAGACCCAGACCCAGCAGCCCTCAACCAGAGTCTGCCGCTGGTGGGGGTTTTCTGGCCCCCTGACCACCTAGGGGGACTCAAGACACCTAGACGATCTACCAGAAGAGGGATGGGGCGTCCCTGCATCCATTCCAGCCCTGGGGAGCATGGCTGTGTCCAGCTTCTCCCCGGTGGGCCATACCTGGAGCTCCACAACCAGACAGACAGACAGGATCCTGAGATCTTACCTCTGGAGGCTTTTCCCAGAAATTCTGACGCTGGCTCAGTTCTTGTCATTTAATCCCAGATGAGACCCCAATCATGGGTCCCCAATGTTGGGTACCCCAATAATGGGTCTGTGATTAAAGGAGCAAGACTGATATAAAGCAAAGGTCAAGCAAAGCTTTATTTCGCGTCAAGAATCAAACTGACCGTCAAACAGACTGATCGGGGCCGCCCCTTACAGAGAGGATGACCCCTCTCTGTTTCACAGACTAACTTTTATAGAGCAAAGGCCATGTGGCTGGGCCTGGCCATGCACAGGTGGCCAATGAAATTGTAATTGTAACACACAGAGGAAGCTGCACAGTCATGTTAGTTCACACATAAGTGACCAATTGAATTACAATTTACCCTAGTAGATATTTGAATTAGCCTATCACCTTGGTCAGAATTGGTGCCCAAAAGGCTCCCAGAGAGCGGGGACCATACTCCTTGGTAACTAGGGAGACAGTATGCATCCCCCCACTGATCGGATGTCTCCACCTGGCCTATACCCGCCCTGTATCTGGGCTTTGTTACCTGGGGCTGGTTTCCAGGACTTGTTTTTAAGTAAGTCCCCTGGGGAAGGGGAGCAGGGACAGTTTAAGGGTTAAACAGCAATATTGTTTAACTGGATGGAATCACTCTGGCTAAATAGGTCCTTTCAAAGACAAAAATTCATTTTGGGAAGATGAGGCAGACATACCCTGAGGTGACCCCAAGGAGACACATGTTTCACTAATCTCCTCCCCTTAAGTATAGGCAGAACCTGGGGCTTGCTTCTAGCCAATTATATATAGCAAAGGTGAAAGGATTTTTCTTTTTCTTTAAAAGACTTTATTTATTTATTTGACAGACTGAGATCACAAGTAGGCAGAGAGGCAGGCAGAGAGAGAGGGGGAAGCAGGCTCCCTGCTGAGCAGAGAGCCCAATGCGGGGCTCCATACCATGTCATGGGATCTTGACCTGAGCCAAAAGCAGAGGCTTTACCCACTGAGCCACCCAGGTGCCCCGTGAAAGGATTTTTCAAATGTAGTCAAGGTCCCACATGAGTTGATTTGAGAGTTAATCAAAAGGAAGATTATCCTGTGTGATCACGAGTTAATCAGGTGAAAGTCCTTAAAGAGAGGGACTGACTCTCTCTCTTCAGAGACTCTCTCCTGCTTTGAGGAAGCAAGCCACCATGAGTTGTACAGCTGTAAAGAAATACATTCTGCCAGCAACCATGTGAACTTAGAAGACCTTAGGGCTCAGGTGAAAACACAGACCCAACTGACATCTTGAGTGGAGACTGGTTAAGACTCTGAAGCAAAGAACACAACTAAATAATGCCTGGATATATGATATACAGACTCTTTAAGATAATACAAATGTGTTATTTTGAGCTACTGAATTTCTAGTAATTTGTTACAAAGCAAAAGAAAACCCATACAGCTGAGCAATAGAATACTTTCACATGTGAGGCACCTGGGTGGCTCAAGTCCTGTAAGCATCTGTCTCCAGCTCAGGTCATGATCCCAGGGTTCTGGGACCAAGCCCCACATTGGGCTCCTTGCTCAGGGGGAGCCTGCTTCTCCCTCTTCCACTCCACCTGCCCTGGCTTTTGTGCTCACTCTTGTTTGCTCTCTCTCAAATAAATAAAATCTTAAAAAAAAAAAAAAGAAGAAAAGAACATTTTCATATGGACCAAATGTGGGAGGACAATTTGTATTATACTTATAAATGACTCTGGGGATGGGAATGGATTTAGGAATTTTTATTTGGGAGTTTAAGTGGATTTTGGGAGTTCCTCGTCAAACTTCTGAACCTTTAGCCTTGCTTAAAATTGATGATGTAAGATACGGATAGAACACTTTTCTCAAACTGATGCTTAAGGAACACTATGATACCTTACAACCTCATCCACTTTACCCCTACCCTTATCAAAATGATTCAGGAAGGAAAAGCCGATGGTCAAATATTTTTGGCATACATTGTATAGATCCCACTTACCACACTTACCACCACCACTTTCTCCACCAGCACCACCACTGGTACCCTATCCTTGCAGGTTTGCAATGCAAAAGTTTCTCAGCTTATAGTAATAATAAATTTAAAAAACTCATCTTTTTCAAAAACTATGTGGCCATCAAATAGATTTCAGTAGAACATGCTTTAGAAAGCAGTGTGACAGGGCGTTCCAGTGAGCAGAAGCTTTGCTAACTGGGAGCTGAAATGACATGAGTGGGGATCACCATTACCCTGGAAAGTAATGAGTATTTTGGCAAAGAGGGTGTCTAGGATGGAGAATGGCTCCAATGGAGACCAGCAGCAGGAAACAGAAGTTATTTCAGACAGCAGAGGGTTTCAGGATATTGTCATTCACAGCTCTTTCATAAGAGGGAACTATTTACATGTAACTATCTTTTTTTCTCTTTTTTTAATTTCACCTCAGTGTGAGACTGGATGAGCTGCTCAATGTGAGTTGGCAAGAAAAAAGAAACCAGATTAGTGGGGATGATGAGGTTGGATCTTATTTCTTACCATTTTATTTTGATCCAGGACTAGCAAACTCACCCCTGAAGAGAACAGTGATATTTTTTACCTACAGTGCCCTGACGTGTTTCTCCACTGTAGCTCCATGAAAATGCCCTATATTTTTATCTTATTCTTAGATGCCACATCCTCCTACTCTATTCCTAGTCTCAGAAACATCTTTTCCTTGGTAGGTCTTTCCCTTCAGATTTATCTCTTTAACCTCTTCCTGTCTGAACTGATCTATTATATAGTCCCAGCTCTCAGTCAATCATTATTCTTATTTGAAAGGTCAGATATCTTTGTTAATACCTATTAAAAAGTAGTGTTGGCTTTCTTGACTCCAGTCATGGCTGTCTAGCCACAAAGCAATAATTGAAGAGAATTATGGATTAGGGTCAAATATAAAACCAAAGTATTTTTAATAAAGAAAACCCAAATCTCACTATGAAAAGAAAAATTAATGCTCACAGGCCAAGAATCTCTTTCTATTCCTTTTTCGTCGATCCTTTCTCGATACTTACAGATTTTTTCCTGCCCATCAGAACCATTACATCAATCATGCTCTGTGATATGTGCTTAACACAAAGGAATCCCTCTGTACTTACTGGAACCAGAATACTATGAGATTAGGTATTGTAGTTGCCTGAAAGCATTATATTCTTGTCACGTGCATTTGTGTCACTGCTGTGGTCTTGTCAGCAGGACAGTAGATGACTACCTAAAACGGATAATTAGCAAGGAAAGGATGGAACTCCTGAAGTCCTACAGAGGACAACTAGTGGAGGGATGGAACCTTGAAATTAGGCTGGCTCTCTACTTTAGATCTTGTAATATACAATGTTATTCAGGCAGACAAATTGCATCAAGTGTCATAACGTCAAACACCACTTTAACCTAATAGATACACGTGTTGTGCAACATAAATAATTTTCTCTGGTTAAGTAGGGAAAGAGGGATTTGTCTGGTTAGCTAGACAAATGGACATTTGCTTGTGGTTAGCTAATGAAGCTTGCAAATAACTTGTGTAGCAAGTTTAGGATGTGAAGCCATTATCTGTACTTGTCAGCAGGACTGGCACAGGGTGAGGTGAGTGAGATGAATGAGACACTTGCCTCAGTGGAAATTTAAGGGCAGAGGGTGCCAATAATCAAAATAAACCTATTCCAGCACAGCATTTTTAAAAGTCTAATGAAAAAAGTCATGATAAAGTATCAAATGGTTAATAAAGATAATTAATAATGCTGTGCCAAGCCATATTAGAGCCTAAAGCCAAAGGAAAAATCAGCAATACTAATCCATCTTTATTTAAAATTTTGATATTTTGTTCATCATAGATTTTTAAAAGTATTTTTTTAAATATTGCATTTGGCATTTTTCTAAATTTTGTGCCTAAAGCAAGTGCCTCACTTGCCTCACCCTAGTCCTGGGCCTTCATTAGATCTATTTTTTAATGTTCTGGCCAACTCCTAAAAAATATTTTCTCATTCCTTTTAGTCGCTCATAGTTTGGTGTCAAAAGTCCATACCAGATATTTATGGTCAGTTGGTTTTCAACAAGGATGCCAAAGATTTTCAATGGAGAAAGAACAGTCTTTTCAACAAATAATCCTGGAAGTTGGCTATCTCCCTTACGCATATGTGAAAATTAACTCAAAATGGATCATAGGCCTAAATTAAGAGCCAGAAGAACTACAAAACTCTCAGATAAAGACACAGGAGTAAATTTTGTAACCTCTAGTTATGTAGAGCCCTCTTAGATTTGACACCAAAAACAAAAGTGACAAAAGAATAGATAAAATGGACTTCCTCATAATTAGAAATGATTGTGCTTCAAAGGAAACTATCAAGAAAGTAAAAAGACAACCTGTAAAATAGGAGAAAATATTTGCAATCATATTTAATAAGGAACTAGGATCTAGAATATACAAAGAACTTTTACAACTCAAAAATAAAAATGTAAATAACCCAATTTAAAAATTGGCAAATGATATGAATAGACACTTCCACAAAGAAGCTAAGCACATAAAAAAGATGCTGAACATCATTGGTCATTAGGAAAATATAAATCAAACCACAATGAGATGTCACTTAATACCCACTAGCATGCTAAAATCAAAAAGACAGAACATTTTGGCATGAATGTAGAGAAACTGGATGAAAATGTTGCAGCCATGTTGGAAACAGTTTGGCAGTTCCTCAAAAATGTTAAACATAAGTTACCATATGACCTAGAAATTTTGGAAGAAGAGAAGTGAAAACATACCCACACAAAAGCTTGTTCACAAATATTCACAGCAGTATTACTGAAACAGCCAAAATGTGGAAATAAATAGTTTAAATAGTTTAGATTTCTTCATCTCACCCTCACAGATCTCAGCATTCATTAATACCAAACCAAGACTGTTAAAAGTACAAATGGCAGTACAGCCATAGTGGGTGGAAGGATGAGGATCTTTTAAGTGTAAAAGATATAAATTTCTCCCAACATTTTCCCCCTTGAACTTCCTGAATATATTTAAGTCCTGGAAAGGCATATGAACAATATTATAAGAGGAAGCATTGATGAAATGGGGAAAACCTCTTAATGAAGAGCTATGGGGAGTGGGAATATGCCACAGCCTTCCAATTTTATAGGGTACTGAAGAGGGAGATGAGTTTTCTTTGCAGCTGCAGGAAAGCAAGTATCAAAAAGTAAATATTATCAATGTCAGTTTTTGTTTCACCTCATTATGAAGAAGAACTCTTAGCAGTCAATAGAGTGAACAGAAACTCAAAGCTTCCCATTCCCAGGCACTAGAAATGTTCACCCTGAAACTGATATACTCTGTTTCTTAAATAATGTAGAGGGGTATTAAAATCTATTCCACCTGAGAATCCATAACTCATTTTATCACCCCATGATATCACTCATTTAGGTTAATTTAAATTCCTTTTCAAAGTGTAAAAACAATAATTACCTCCTCATTAAACCATAATATTCATTAGGTTTTAATTTTTTTAGATTTGAATATCCAAATAAAATAAACTGTTCTAAAGAGTTATGATAGATTTTGTTTTCTTTTGTTTTAGAAGATGGAGAGAAAGATTGGAGTATGAATAGTTAAATTTAGAAGCCAAACTGGGAACCTCTTGGCTCAACCAGAAACCAGCATAAAGTCAACAGACTCCTTGGAGGTCGGGGGCACAGAAGAAGGGTGGGAAGTCACCATTCTCAAAAGTTACATACCTTTCTCAGAGGATAGGGACAAGATCCAAAAAGAACTTTCCTCTACCAGTAATTGTCTAGCTTTTAATGCATTCTGGCTGTGTCATAGAAGTCTCAATGCTATTTGAGACTAGGCAAGAAAGGATGGCTTAGAGAGGTCCCATTTGCTCTTTGCTGGAAACCACATACTTAAAAAAATATATATCTTCATCATTCACTTCTTTACTTGTGATACCAAGGAAGATAAAGAGTGAGAATTCATCTAATAAATTACATTAGGTACATTAGGTACCAAATCATTATTAGCTATTACCCAATCTTAATTCATTTTTTAAAAAGTGCCCTCAATAGGAAAGGAAGTTTTAGAATGGAGAACATCTTCCATCCATTTCCATAAACTATAAAGAAGACAGCTGTGGGCAAGTCTGGGGTTGAATTGGAGATATTGTTTAAGGAAAAAAGCAAAGTCCAAATGTTAGGGATCCAACAGGGTTGCTGCTTTGCAGCATAACATAAGAAAAACAGAACTAAGAAACATCTATATTCATTATCCCTCTATAACCACCATGCCACATATTCCAAAATGGCTCCACAGAAAATATGCCGAAGAAGACAGCTGAAACATTCATTGGTAAGTTATTGGCTTTGTATAATATACATTTAAGGGGAGCTACAAATGTAAAGGCAGATGTGTAATATATGGCTGGCACAGTTTTTATTTTCTTATACATCTTGCTACTGTCTGGGGGCAATGCTCTAGCGACTACTGAAATATAATAGCTGCTTTCTCTCTCAGTACACAATTTGACAGCATTTATTCTTTCCTTCAGTGAACATAATTACTTCACATATGGAACCTGTGATAGCCTACAGGCATCTGAGAGAAACCAGAATCATGCAATCTGTCCCCTTTGTGAGCTTAATTTACATTCACAAGTGTCATTTTATTAGGGCTGGCATCATGTAGGATAAAAATTACAGGTCAGCTATGGCATGTCACTAGGAGTGTGCTTAAGTCAATAATGTGGTATTATTACATTTGAGATAATTTTACAAGGGAGATCTCACAGGAGGAATCTGACCCTTATTTCTTAGTTTTCAGCTCTACTATTACCCACAAGGTAATTCATTTAGAAATGAATAGTTTAGCCTGCTGTAAATATTTGTGCTGAGTGTCCTACACTTCAATATAACTTTGCAGCATCATCTACAGTCTTAATGAACATGAAAGATTTACCACGCTAACTATGATAAGTGGGAATGTTCAAATTTGTGTAATCAAAATAGCATCAGTCAGAGCCCTGTGCCCTTTATTTTGGCCTGCTCAAGAGTAGAAATTAAGAAGATTGTGGTACTGACCCTTTCCATCATAAGTAAAACAACCTTGTTGGTTTAAAAGATGTTCCCTGGCAATGAGATACCACCCCACACCAGTCAGAATGGCTAAAATTAGCAAGTCAGGAAATGACAGATGCTGGCGAGGATGTGGAGAAAGGGGAACCCTCCTACACTGTTGGTGGGAATGCAAGCTGGTGCAACCACTCTAGAAAACAGCATGGAGGTTCCTCAAAAAGTTGAAAATAGAGCTACCCTATGACCCAGCGATTGCACTACTGGGTATATACCCTAAAGATACAAACGTGGTGCTCCGAAGGGGCACGTGCACTCAAATGTTTATAGCAGCAATGTCCACAATAGCCAAACTATGGAAAGAACCTAGATGTCCATCAACAGATGAAGGGATAAAGAAGAGGTGAGATAGATAGATATATATATATATATATATATATATATTGGAATACTATGCAGCCATCAAAAGAAATGAAATCTTGCCATTTGTGATGACGTGGATGGAACTAGAGGGTATTATGCTGAGCGAAATAAGTCAATTGGAGAAAGACAACTATCATATGATCTCCCTGATATGAGGAAGTGGAGATGCAACGTGGGAGGTTTGGGGGGTAGGAAACGAATAAATGAAAGAAGATGGGATCGGGAGGGAGACAAACCATAAAAGACTCAATCTCACAAAACAGGCTGAGGGTTGCTGGGGGGGGTGGTAGGGAGAGGGTGGTGGGGTTATGGACATTGGGGAGGGTATGTGCTATGGTGAGTGCTGTGAAATGTGTAAACCTGGCGATTCACAGACCTGTATCCTTGGGGATAAAAATACATTATACGTTTATAAAAAAATTTAAAAAATAAAAAGAAATAGATGTTCCCTGGGAATGGGATGTGTAAGGCAAGCTGTAGGCATTACAATTGGTAACTGTTTCTCTGTTTGATCAGAGAGATAGATGGTCTTGAGGCAATGGTTCCTATTTGGCTCCCTTCTCTGTTGATGAGTCAGAAATAAATTTTAACATGAGAAATTAGACATGGTCAGTAAAGTCTGTATAGATGGTGCAAGCTGAGAGTGATGAGCCAAGCCAGAGCAAGCTCTCAAGACAGTTGCTGAAAACTCTCATTTTTATCCCACTAGGGGTGTTCAAGGTATAAGGATCAGTGTAAAACTAAACCTGAGTCTGTGGAAGAGCAAAGTTAGGGAATAGGGTTCGGATATTGAACAAAAAGCAGAATCACAGAAAGCCAGTCAGGCAAGAGAAAAACATCATAACAAAGGTCTGGATAAACAGGGTATAAGAGTCAGGCAAATAAGAAAAAGTATCTGGAAATTGTTTTTTTTTAATCAAAATACTCTTTTTTAAGACTGATTTTTTTTTTTAGAAAGACTGTTTTAGGTGTTACTGAATTTTAAAACTGCCTTGTTTTCTTAAATATATTTAATTTAAATGATTTAAATCAAATTAGTCCATAAATATTACCAGAAAATCCAATGGCAGATAGCTAATTTTGAGAAACTATTATCCCCATATCCCATACCTTCACATCTTTATTATTTAGAAACAACTCCTTTTAAAACCTCCAGTTTTAGTTACAGCCATGACCTACATATTAATGAAATGTATGCCCATGCTGGTATTTTTTTTTCCAGCTCTATTGAGGTATAATTAAAAAATAAAAATTGTAAAATAGTCAAAGTATACAATATAATCATTTTGTATATGTATACATTGTAAAGGATTACCCCTTCAAGTTAATTAACTCATCCATCATTTCACATCTATATTTTTGTGTTGGACATTTACATGTTTTCTTTGGGAAGGTATCTATTTATGTCCTTTGACCATTTATTAAGTGGGTTCTTTGTTTTCATGCTACTGAGTTTTAAGGGTTCCTTGATATTAACACCTGATTAGATATGTGGTTTGCAAATATTTTCTCCCATTCCACTTATTACTCTTTCTTTTTTTCCTTTCTTATTACTCTTTCTTTTTTTGGATGGTTTTCTTTGCTGTGCAGAAGCTCTTTAGTTTGATGTAGTTACACCTGTTTATTTTTGCTTTTCTTGTTTTTGCTTTTGGGGTCAGATTCAAAAACATCATTGCCAAGACCATTGTCCAGGAACTTATCACCTATGATTTTCTTCTAGGACTCTTATGGTTTCAGATCTTACATCCAAGTCTTTAATCCATTCTGAAGTGATTTTTTACGTATGGTATAACATAGTGGTCCAGTTTTATTTTTTTGGCATGTGACTCTCCAGTTTTCCTGCACCATTTATTGAAGAGACTATCCTTTCTCCATTGTATATTCTTGGCTTCTTTTTGATAAATTAATTGACCAAATAAGTGTGAGTTCATTTCTGAACTACCTATTCTGTTTCATTGATCTATGAGTCTGTTTTTATGGCAATACCATACTGTTCAGTATACTATATAGTTTGAAATCAGGAAGTGTGATGCCTCCAGTTCTGTTATTTCTCAAGATTGCTTTAGCTTTTCAGGGTCTTTTGTGGCTCCATACAAATTTTAGGATTCTTTGATCTATGTGTCTGTTTTTATGCCAGTACCATACTGTTTTGATTACTACAGCTTTGCAGTACAGTTTGAAATCAGGATGTTAGCTGTGGGCTTATCATATATGACCTTTCTTAATGTTCTCTTTCTGATAGTTCATTATTTGTAAGTTGATTATGTATCCTGCAACTTTACTGAATTTATTATTTCTAAAAGTGTTTTGGTGGAGTCTTTAGGGTTTCCTATATATTATATTATTTCATCTATAAAAAGAGTTAGTTTACTTCTTCCTTTTTGATTTGAATCCATTTATTTCTTTTTCTTGAATAATTCTTCTAGCTGGGTCTTCCAATACTATGTTGAATAAAAGTGGCAAGAATGGGCATTCTTGACTTCTTTCTGATCTGAGAAAGAAAGTGTTCAGCTTTTCTCTGCTGAATACAATGTTAGCTGTAGGCTTGTAATATAATGCCTTTATTATGTTTATGTATGTACCCTCTATATCCACTTTGTTAAGAATTTTTATCATGAATGGATGTTGACACTCTCATTTTTGTACACATTTTTATACAGTTGGGACGATAGCATGCATATTTTGGTTCTTTCAATTATGTTTCTGAAAATGCTATACATATTATTGCAATAAATATAATATTGTTTATCCAACCTCCACTTGTGGAACATTTAGTCTGTTTACACTTTTTTTTTGCTATTATAAATAATGCTACTATTATTTTCTAAGATTTAAGTCAATAAACAATTTTCAAAAGAGTAAACATAACTTGAAAATATTATAAAGAAGAAAATAATTTCACAAATGGGAACATAAAATTACAGCTATCACAATAGAAGAAACATACATGTCCTGTGCCATTGTTAGAGGATAACTTCATTTCTACCTTATCTGTTTGAGGGTTTCATTTGATGCTATTTACTTGGATCCAATCAGGTGAATCACTGGTTTGTGTGTCATTCAAATTCTTCTTTAGAGATGGGTAAGATATGCTTTTCAACATATCACATTCCACAGGCTGACAGAATGCCTATTGCAATTATTTTTATTAGGAACAATTATAACCGTTCTCTAGTGTTCTACCTTGTGAAGAAGGTAAAACAGGTATTATTGTCATCTGCATATTCCAGAAATATAGAGAGCTTATGGTTATTTGCCCCCCAGATCATCCAACTATTAAGTGACAGAATATGCAAATTACATAATTAGCCACATCATGCAAATTACACACACACACACACAAACCAACTTACATCCTTAACTCTGTTTCTAAATCAAGATTTAATGTTAACATAAATTCAGTTTACACAGAAATGAACTAACAACCTAATTTATATCTTTAAATCAGGATTTCAAGTTTACTGAAAGCTAACAAACACGATGAACTACATCTCCAAATCAAAATTTTAGATTTATGTAGTTTTAGTTACATTTTAGAATTAATGATTCCACTCAGAGATCTGTAGACAGCACCTTTTTGAATTCTGAATTACCATGATAACCTTTCTTAAATTTAGGAAGAAAAATTTGCTAAGGAAAATTATATATTATGTATCATAAAAAATATATAATATATATTTACTAAGAAAGTCTGTGATATATAAAAAATACAATATATAATACATAAAATGATACATTTAAAATTATGCATTATAAAATTGCTAGTCAAAATGTATACATACGTGATTTTCTAAATCTCAAAAATGAAAATTATGAATGTATACTTTTCTGCACGCAGTTTCTTGTTTTGTTTTTATTTCTAAGAACAGATTTGGCTTGTAGACTGGTTAAACTTATTCTTTCACCCTGGAACCTTCAGAAAGAGTCTTTTCAACCTCCTGCCTGATTTGGGTGGATTTTAAAAAACTTTTTTATTTTGAGATAATTATAGATTTACAAGGAGTTATAAAGATAGTACAGATAGATCTTGTATACCAAGTTTCCCCGATAATTACCACTTATATAACTGTAGTATAATGTCAGAACTCAGGAAATGACATTCGTACAATGTATGTATATAGTTCCATGCCACTTCATCATTTTGCAGATTTAAGCAACCATCACTGCAAACAAGATATAGAACTATCCCATCACTAGCCCTTGCACTCATATCTACTCCTCCCTCCCTAACCTCTGGCTGATTTGTTCTCCATCTCTACAATTTTTCATTTTAAGAATGTTATATCAATAACAGAATCTTCTTGTGACCTTTTACGTGAGCTTTTTTTCACTGAGCATAATGGCCTTGTGATGCATTCAAGTTGTATATCATTTTTATCATGAAATAATATTTTATGGTGTGAACATACCACAATTTATTTAACTGTCTGGGTGGATGTTTTAACTAAGGGTCTGAACTGGACTCAGAAATGGGAGCATAAGGAGGAATCTTTACCTACAAGGCATTCTTCTAGTACTGAGGGGTTTTTCTCATTTAAGGAAGTAACTGAAGAGGGGAGAAGGTAAAAGTTAAGTGTGATTAATGCAGTTTTCAAATTGAACTTAAAAATGCTATAGAAAAGAGATTTCTGGAAGATGGCTTACGTCCTGATTTTCTGTTTGAATATTTTGTTCTTAGAAGTCAAATTTTACCCAAATACCAGTGTCCAAAGGACCGTAATTAAACCAATCAAGCCAAAAGGCAAAGCAAGAACGAACTCACAGATCTAAAACCAAATTTATCTTAAAAATCTTTGTAGTTCATCACTAAATATATAAATTCTAATAAAGCTATCAGAATAATTTGTTTTTTAATCCATGAATTTCTAGAACAACATAATCTTGATCAAAAATGTGAAAGAAAAATAAAATTAATTACATCTGCACACCTGGCTTTCCCTGTTGTGCTTATTTTCAGTGATATTTCCCTATAATTTTGTATGAAATTTGGTTTGGCAACTAAAAATCCTAGTCACTGTTCTCCTGATTAAGTAATATCTCATCCTCTGATTTTCATTCTGATTGCTGCAGGTTTATGGAGTTAATTATCCTTTTTATTGCTATTTGTAACTAGAAAGACTAGTATGAAAATCTCTAGTGGAACAATGAAAACTTGTTTTGTCCTAAGAATTGTGGAATATATCTTATTTTCAAAGTGGAGTTTTCCTATTTTTATGAATTATTTTAAAAATAACTTACTTGATGTGAATATCAAGAAGTGTCCATATTATACTACATCAATGATGGGTAGAACTGCATTTTTGTGATTCTAGGTAAGAACTCATATAATAAATAAAGGCTTGCTACTAACATTTAAAAAGCTCTTAGAAATCAGTAAAACTCAGGTTCCCCTAAAACCACCTGCTTTGCAAATAAAGAAATGTAAATGATTCATAAACATTTTAAATGTTCGATCTCAATAGTAATAAAGGTAGTCAAAATAACATTAAGATAATATACCACATTTTCAAAGTTTTATTTCTTCTGTTTTTAGTTACAATATCCAGTGTTGGAAAGTATGCAGGGAAATAATCATGCTCACTCATGCTCAGCTGAAATGTAATTTGGCAATGTCCATCCAAACCCTTAAAATTTAGCAAACCCTTTACCATGCAACTTTATCATGAGGAAATGATCCTGGATATGTTAAACAGTTATGTACAACATTATCACTACATTTTTAATATGAAAAATTAAGGAAAAAATCTATGACCAAGGACTGGAGGTTGGTTAAATAAATTATGGTATACTTATATATTAAAATCCTATATAGTAATTAAAAATTTATGTTCTGAAGAAAACATAATTTATGTGAATATACACATTTTTTAAAAATAAAAGTAATTTATATAGCAGTTTTGGTTTGGGATGCCTGTGTGTAAGTGCATGTGTCTCCACATTTGTTCATGCTAACTATTGTTTCATGCTGTCTATTCACAGAACATGAAAAAACAAAACAAAACAATGGGGAGATAATATGCCAGAATAATAGCAGCTATGGCATTTCAGGTATTTTTTTCTAACTTACTGTACTTATTTTTTAAATTTATATAATTATGTATTACTATCATAATCTATATTAGAAAAAAAACCACAAGATTTATTTTAAGAAGCCAGAGAAAGGTAAACCATTTTTCTTAGTGAATTTGACAAGAATGTTAACTCTAAGATGAGAATTCAGACTACTATTGCACACTATGAATCCTTATAAAGAGAGCAACTTAATTTAACTAAAGAAAAAATAATACTGTTGATCTTAGAATGGTGACTAGGAATATGAGGACTCATGTATTGATTACGTTAAGCACAAATGTGGAGACTTACAGAGTAGAAGAGCTCAGTGGTTCTCAGACAACTAGATTCCATTGGAAATGAAAGTTTCTCTCTCCCTATGCTCCATGTTTTAATATGTGGTTCATCCAGCAGATGCTTCTATAACCACTTGTGTCTTTGACTTAATAACTAATAAGCTGACCAACTATAAAGTGCTTTGGTAAATCTGTATCTACTGCTTCTGCTTACGGGAATTCCAAATCTCAACTTGCATTCGCTTGTGATTCCAGAATGCATTTGTCCTATGTATGTATTTACCAAAGGGTCTCATAAAATCTTGGAGTAGGAAGGCACAGTAGAAGGGGACTCTTCCTATATAGGGTCTATGAGGCAGGTTACTTAATTTCTGCTAAAAAATCCTGCACATTCAAGAAAACAATTCCATTTGTAATAAAACTTCATGCCTACACACACTCTGCATTCCAATCATATCAGAGTATTCCAGTTCCCAAACAACTCCATGCACTTTCACCAACCCATGCCTTTGTTCATGCTTGCTCCTCAGTCTGGTACGTCTTTGCCCTTTGCATCCTTCTGTTAAAATTCAATTCATCCTAAGTGCCTAAGGAGCAGTTCTATTATTCTATTATTGCCTTTTCCTTTTTCCATATTGCTTTGTTTCAGGGTGAATTCATGCTCTATCTTTTGCTTTCTCTGAAGGATAATAGGTCTTTTTCATTTTTTATTTATCTAACATGTAACTAAGACCTTTTACTCAGTAGACACTCAAAAAACATCTGGTAAACTAATTTGGCCTAGTAATCTAATCCTACACATGCTTTTGGGTTTAATCATCCTCTCAGATATGAAAAAGTTGTTTGGAATGATGATGGATATCTGAATTCTAGAACATTTTAAAAGACCTATAATACTGCAGCTACCTTTGAGTCTATATTCTACCAAACACAGAGAGACCCTACTTTTTTTGAATAACACATAATGATGAATTTAATGACTTCTAAGTAATTTTTCATTCCCATGGAAAATTTTCATCTATGAAGTATTTGAAAGCAAATCTTTGCTATTCTTTTTCTTTAGTCTTATTTGTATTAATAATTTGTTTAGCAAATGTTTAGTACTTAGAGTAATCATAAAGTCCAAAGAGTGAGATTGACTCAGTTCAACATATATTTGCTGATCACCTGCTATCTGTGAGATACAAGGTATTAATTATAGTTAGCTCTGTCACCCTGCCCAAACACACACACACACCCTTGTCTTCATGGAGCTTACTTCCTAGTAGGGAGAATCAGACAATAAGAAAAAGAAGTAAAATATATACTAGGTATGTATTACTGTGATTAATATTATGAAGAAAAGTAAAACAATGAAAGGATATCAGAATTTGATGGCAAAATAAATTCAAATGACTTAGACTTTACTGTATGTCTTCTTTTACAATTCTTTGTTTATTCTGTTTCCTGTTCCTTGTGTCATTTTAGAATCTCTACATTTGTTAAATTGTAAGACAAAACATGAGGGATCTTAAACTGAAAGAAAAGCACAGGATTTTAATGCTGCAGTATGGCCAAGACCATCTGAAGAGCTTGGAGAAATAATGAGGAACACCTCACATACTTGTGAAGAGGTAAATTCATGTAGCTTACTGGAGTCAACAAAGTAAAAGTCAGATAATAATTGTTTTATATTAGTTCTCTTTTTGACAGAACAATATTAAACATTTTAGGAATAAATATTTGAGTCTAATAATATAGGACCTATATTACAATGCTATTGGGATTAAATATCACTGAAATACATTAGTTTTGCATGGGCGATTTTTCTACTATGACCATCCCAGGATGGCGTCCTTCCCTTTAAACCCTGAACCTATCCCTGTGGTGTGCAGAAGCATCCTGATTTTTGGAGTGAACCTGTCACTTAGAGGGTCCTTGGGTAAATTGTGGATTCCTGAGGAAGATGATCGAGGCCTTTGATTAGGCATTTCTGAGAGGAGACAGGAAAAAGAGAGAGAGAAAGCAGGAAAAAAGAGAGGGGTCAATGAAGAGGGAAAAGAGAAGAACAGAAAAAGAGGGAGGGATAAAGAAGGAATGAAAACATCAGAAGTAGAAAGAGAAAGATAATAATAGAATTGTGGCAAAATCTAAAAGAAATAACACACCAGAATGTAATATTATCAAGTGCTCAATAATTAACTTTTGACTTTCTGCTTGTTTCCAAGAATATTCTGTTATTTATCTATTTATTTTTTTTACAAAGTTTCTGGTCATTGACAATGCCCTAGGTTTAAGTCTATAGTTGACTTCTGTAAGCTATGTTCCTGTTTGGAATTAGCTGTTACAGAAACTGTATCTAGATATTTGTTTGTTTCCAAAATTATTGTTTTACTTACTCTAGCATCTATTGCCTAATATTGTTTTTAGTTCTCACTCTTTCTTTATATTAAATATCTATTTAATATATGTGGCATCCACTGAAAATTTTCACTGCTAAAGGTCTTGAAATTTTATTTTTCATATTTTTAAAGCTTTTTAAAAATTTTTTATTTATTTGACAGACAGAGATCACAAGTAGGCAGAGAGGCAGGCAGAGAGAGAGAGAGAGGAGGAAGCAGGCTCCCTGCTGAGCAGAGAGCCTGATTCGGGGCTCAATCCCAGGACCCTGGGATCATGACCTGAGCCGAAGGCAGAGGCTTTAACCCACTGAGCCACCCGGGTGCCCCTATTTTTCATTTTTTTAAGGTCTTGATGTTTTAAAGCTTCTACAGCTCTCTCCTGAAATATTTTTAAAACATTTACATAATAGTTTTTCCACACTACTCTACAGAGCCATAATATTCACATTTTGTTGATGTAGGGAGGATTATATGTGTGATACAACCCTTGTTTTTCAGTTGCTGTTGAGATCCAGGGGGCTGCCTGATAATAAATGGGTCATTTTGACATTAGTAGCCCATATATGGCTTGTCTGATCCAGTTCCTACCTGCTATTAGAGTCCTCAAGGATTGTAAACATTTTCCTCACCAATTAGGAACTTCTGGAACTCCCCAAGGGCTTCTAGCAGGTGCTTGGAAGTAAGATTCATCAAGTACAGTATGGCTTCTGACAGCCATTGCTGCCATTCCCCAAGTCCCACCTGCATGATCTACTAAGTCTGCACCATAGGGCTGCCTATGCCACACTCTCCAGCTTCAACCTCTGGTACCATTGTCACCTGTTTGCTGGGGCTGCTCAAGTACTTCAGTGTTTATGAAGCTGAAGTGGCCAGTGAATTCTGTGGCAAAATAGAGGAAAATGTTTCCTTCCTTCCTTTGTCCCACTCTGTTTCCTCTTCTCCCCTTTCCTCTCCTGTACTCTCCTTCCTCTAATGCAAATTCTTGCAACAGGCACCAAAGCTGGGCTACTTGTTCCTTAATTATGGTGGTTTCTAGTGAACACATAACTCTCAGTTTTTGTTCACAACCCTCCCCTCCCTAGACTCCAGATATGAAACTAAAGGAATGATAGACTCTTCTGTGGTTAGAATCCCCCAACAATGGATATGGTGGTAAGTGGGCAAATCTAGGCTGCCTGAGTCCCCCTCTCTCCTAAGGAAAGGCTGGTTCTACCAGTCTCTGCAGCCCCTTAAATCAATAGTTCCCTGCTTTGTCCAACTTATACAGGTCAGGAGACATGCCCACAAGGGTCTTTCTCCCAGCAGTAGACACTGTTTAGGCATAAACTAGGAGTATCATCCCACAAAAGAATTGAGGAGTCTGTCTTCCCATTTCCTGTCTTTTGACCATTTCACTATTTTAGGTTTTGACCACCTCACAATTTTACATTTTCTACTTCTTGCTAATCATATAAATAATTTTCAAGTGTAGCAATTTCACCACTTATTTAATACCAAGAGAGATTATGTTGAGAAAGAGAAAATGATTATTTGAGAGATATCTTATGGGTATCAATAACTCAGTCTACTCATATTTTCCATTTTAAAAGCTAATGGATAACTGACTCACTTGGCAGTTAAATCTGAATGATACTACTTGTTTGCTATCTAATAATACTTCATTTTGACTAGTTAATATGTTTCCAAAATGGAACTGCATCCTATTACACACAATTAGTTTTATTATTTTCATACCAAAAACTAAACCATGACAAAGCAGACTTCAGTTAAAAAATGTGTTCATTTGCCAAGCTTTGCTCTGATAAAGCACCACACTTTCACAGGGTGCCTGGAATATACGCTAAACATGTTGGATGATTAAGTAAATGAATGAATGCCTCAACCAATCAAGTTTTCCTAGGATACACTATGATCTTGTTAATTCAGTCTTCATCTACCTCATGATTTATTCAGATTTCTGTTAACCTAAATAAAGTCTACAAAAGGATTTCCCTAGTATCTACTCTTATTTACATGTAATATGAGCATTCTTGGGTGCTCCATTCTGTATGCTAGGAGCTGTTTATAAGGAAGAGTCAGTTCACTGATTCCTTTCCACGGTATTCTACCACACCTTATCCTTTGCTCCCATTTGCTCTCTTTCCCTTCACTATCACTGGACTGGCTCTTCTCTTCCTCCTCTGCTTTACATGTCCAGTTCTCATGACCATTTAATACTCTGGGCCTTAACCTCGAACTCTGTTCTTTTGAATTCCTAGTACAAATTCTCTCCTTTTGATGGGCTATTTTCTCAGACATATCTATACAAATCTGGTAAGTCTGAGACTCTCTCTCCTTATCAGTTGCCCCCACCAGGCCAGCATAGTCCCAGAGGCATATGGATGCTATGCAGTACTGTCTCTCAGCAAGAGATCTAGGAATCTGCTAATTCAGAATTACCCGCCATGACTTAAAAGTGAAGATTCTCACACTCCTCTTGCCAAGAATCATGTAACTGATAAAATTGAAGATTACATCTAAATGCATGAGAATATACCCTTTCTCTTTGTGCTTTATCCTGATTGATGTGAATATAAAAACACTAGCAACCTTCTTTAGATCCAGTAGTACTAGGGTTAATTTCAATTTAATATTTTCAACTTATGTGTAAGAAACAATCAAGCTGAAATAACTGGCTTATTTTGTAAATCCCATCTCCACATTTGTGAATTCCTCTGAACAAAATGTGAGAATTCTCTGTATGTGTATCCTTGGATGTAGTTATGTATATAAGCCATTCCTAAACTGTCAAAGTGCTTTGTGGGTCAGAATTTTGTTAGGTTTATAAAAACTTCTTCCCTAAATAACTTGAGGCAGCTTTTTGCTAACATATTTTTAGATGAACAGATTTAAATTCTGATGTCACTGCATGTCTTGAACTAAGTTTTCCTGGATTTCCCTAAGAGTGTCATTTTCCAGCCCAAAACCCCATAGCATTCTGTTTATGTCTAAGGGTACTTATCATGTTGTATCTTGAATTACATTTGTTTTCATTAATTTTATCTTGATGGCATTTCAGGGCAAACCACTACCACCTGTCAGCAAAATGTGAGGGTAATGAAGCTGAAAATCAGAGGAGGGTCAGGAATTGGATACTGAAGAATTATTATCAAAATGCAAAACTCATTCATGTTCCTTTCATGGAGGCAGAGTTGAAGATGTGGCTAATGGAACAAGACACATTAAATCTATATAAGGGATGTGCAAGACTCAAAGTCCATGGGGAAACATGAGGTCACAGTAGGAGGAAGCTAATAAAAAGGCACATGTGGAAAGTAATGGTGGTATTCACTTGTTCTATTCAGATTTATTGTCATAGATGGACTCTCATTACCCTTTTGAGTTTTCTTTCTAAGGTCCAGGGCCTCTCATACTTTGGTCAGTCTTAATGAAGTGGTCTGCTTCATATAACAAGTAGAGAATCCTATTTCCTGTACTCCTATAACTCCACTGATTATTCCTATTTTTTTAAGATTTTATTTATTTATTTGACAGACAGAGATCACAAGTAGGCAGAGAGGCAGTCAGAGAGAGAGGGGGAAACAGGCTCCCCACCAAGCAGAGAGCCCAATGCGGGGCTCCATCCCAGGACCCCAGGACCATGACCTGAGCCGAAGGCAGAGGCTTAACTCACTGAGCCACCCAGGTGCCCCTATTCCTATTTTTTTAATCTCCATAGCACTTAACTCTTACACATATGAAGCGATATATGTGAATGAATGAATTGTACATACATTTTTCACTTTTAAGGGTCAACTAAAATTTTTGAAAGACACTTGTATTTGGTTGTGCATACTAGTATAATTTTCTGTGGTTGAGGTATCAAGTTCTCCAATTATACTTTTTATTGCCTCATTAGTCTTTACCTATTAGCAAGTAAGTTTTCCTTAATGGGGTATTTAGGATCACTTTAGTGATGGTCATTTATAATGAAAAGAAGAGACTACAGTAAACTCTTGCACTGGGCTTTAATGTATTATTTAATTCTTACTCCATCTGCAAGCATTTATTTTCTTTTATTAACTGTATTCAAAGAGGCTAATTTGTATAGCGTTTACATGCTATTTTCCCCAGTGAGGTGTCTGCTGTCATGCTTCTATGGCTCTATTATACCAGAAAATGATACTGCATTGCTTTCAAGTGCTTTAGTATAAAAATCAATAAAAAGAATTATATGGGGGGGGAGATCCCCTTAAAACTGAGAATATATAATAAACAGGAATGAGGAAAAATCTTGTACATATTTGGTCAAACTTTTTCCTTCCTTTTTTACCTTTCTTCTTAAAAATAAAAAGTCACCTCCTTTATGTCTCAGAGGCACAGCTGTGTTAGTGGAGCACCACTGCTGAGTCATCTGTGGCAGTCACTGTGTACTAGTTAATTCTGCACAGTGCAGGGTAGGAAAAAGACCCACCAGGGGGAGTACACAGCATAATGAAGAAACAAGTTTCTCATCCCACTGCTCTCTATTATCTCTTCCTCTCACCTTGCCCTGTGTTTTTCTTCTTTATGAAATGGTAGTAGTTTTTTAGTCTCGGTGAGAAAATAACAATTCAGCTAACCCCAAATGATTTGTACACCAAGTTCCAGGTATGTGACCTAAGACAGAGATCATGCCTAGTCATTTTCAGGCCAAATTTGAGGCAGATAAAAGCAAAACTAGAAAAATGTCCGAGGTCAAAACTGTTAGCTGGATTCATTAAAGAAATTGGATACTGTTTGATTAATTAGAGGCCTTTTATTCCAAGATGGATTTTTTTTTCATCCTCATGGTCTTCAAATACTTTTCTCTTCAATAACCAAGCATTTTGTTTAATCTCCACACTCAGCATGGGGCCTGAACTTATGACCCTGAGATCAAGACTCACTTACTCTACTGACTGAGCCAGCCAGGGGTTCCTAAACTAAGCATTTTTGGTAAAGCATTTCTGGTAGAGCTTTTTTGGAGGGCAATACCCACACCAAGCTATGATGTAAAGTGAAATGAGACCTCATTTAAATCCCACTTGATTTCAAGGTCTACAAGCTGCCAGTCAGTCAGATTATCAACCTATGACAAATATTTACCTCCTTGTGTGTGTGTGAGCATGTGTGTGTGTGTGTGTGTGTTGTAGCAAAGTTACAGGTACATAGTATGGTAGGTTTGAAAATTTGCTTCAGGGATATGGCTTCATGTTGTAGATATTTTATAATGGAATCCCCAAGCAAGCATGCACACACCAAAATATATTTCTGTCTGTCTTTTCATTTCAGTATCTAAAATGAATCTTACAATATAATCCCCAAAGCATTATACCATATTTTTTTTGTGATTGTCACAAAAAATATATGGTGTAATGCTTTGGGGATTATATATATATTATATATACATATACATATATATACATACATACATATATGATATATAATCACATATATAATCACAAAGATTTTAAGATTGTATGACTTGACTAGTGTAGCAAAGATTACCAAGTAAAATCATATATATGAAGAGGCGTCATAAACTATAATTATATACAATATAAGGTGTCAACAAATTTTAAGTTTGCAATGGGACATACACTTGTGGTGTTTGTTTCCTCTAACTCTTATTTATCAAATTGAACTTTTTTTTGCTCTTCATAGACCATAATGGAGTCATTTTAAAAGACAGATTTGAGAGAAAGCAGCAAAAAGATTTTGTCATACTCTAAATAAGGATAAAAGTCCTGCTAATCTTAAAAAAAAAAATCATGATGGGTTAAAAAATGGGTGGAGGAGGGAGCTTTTGCTAAGGCCACTTGGGAGCCATTCATGTGGGTGGTGGCCATTTACTTTTCAATAAAACATGACTATTTACCATAGCAACTAGATAGTGGATGGTACATGTGCTGCCTCTGAGATACAGTACTTTAATAAAGAAATATTTGCAGTGAAGAATGAACAAACATCTAGGCACATTTTTTTATAATCTCATAACAGAAAATATCTTTTGCAAAAGCATTTATATTTTCCCAATTTTTTTAAAAAGATTTTATTTATTTATTTGTCAGAGAGAGAGGGAGAGAGAGTGAGTAAGGGAGCACAGGCAGACAGAGTGGCAGGCAGAGGCAGAGGGACAAGCAAGCTCCCTGCTGAGCAAGGAGCCCGATGTGGGACTCGATCCCAGGATGGTGGGATCATGACCTGAGCCGAAGGCAGCCGCTTAACCAACTGAGCCACCCAGGCGTCCCTATTTTCCCAATTTTTAAGACCTAGCTACTGTGTGATAATCAATACAATATGCTATAAGCCATTTGTCTTTCTTTTTGACTAGCTTACCTTTGAAAGTGATGATTTTCTTATTTGTGTACTTATTTCAACAGGATGAATGTTGCATTTCAGAAGGCACCAAGTTGCAATGGGAAGGTAGCCTTTCTTTATCTAGAGAAGAAAGTACAAAATGACTGAAGTTCCTGTGAGGTGATACACTAGTTCTTGTGATTCTCTATGGTCTATCTAGGGATATGGTTTTCATATTACCTCCTAATTTCCTTCCAGTTCCACACAGGAAGGAGGCACCCGAGGGGTTTTAATGAACATAGGAGCTAGGCTGCAATGGTCTGCTGAGGAAGCTGCTTTTGGCTAAAAATTAGATCATTGTGCTTTTTTCAAAGCTCACTTATGTATTTTGGCTGCATTGTTTACAGTTTACAACACCCCAAGCTTTGCATCTGAAAGAGTCTTGAATTATCTTGTTATGATACTACTTCTTGTGAGTTGTTTCAAATCTTTACAATAATGTTTATTTTGTATGTATGGGATTATTCATGTATAGTTACTATAAACAGGTATATTCCATATGTTATAGAAATTAAATTTTTCCTTGGAAATCATCGCCAAGGAATACTTTTTTTTCCAACAGAAGTAATTTAAATTGAAGTAAGACCTTCTAATACCACCATCTGTACAAGTAAACCACTTTCAGAGTAATTAAATATGCATATCTGATCCATGTACTGTACAGATGAATGAAGTTTTATTGAAGCAATATGCTGTATAAATCCCATAGGTATTAAAGATCAGGAACCAATGGCATTTTATATTCATGCAGATACAAATAAGCACAGAGAAGATATCTGAGCAGTTTCATCTTTTCTAGAAATACATTTTGTCAACTTTTCCTAGTTAATATTTTTACCAAATAGTGTGATCAACATTTTTATTGGTCTAATGTTCTGCATTGATTTCAAGCTTCACCAACTTTTTTCATGTTGTATGCATGTCTGGATTTATGATAGGTGCCTGCTCACTTATCTTTTGCAGGTTCCCAGGGAGCTGAGCAATGCAGTGAAACTGAAATCATTATGTCGTCTGAATTCATTACAGTTGGACTTGCCCCTCCATGAAACAGCATTGCATAGCCAATAGGAATTCATGGCTCCAGCCCTTTATCACATCATCATGGTTTATAGTCCATAGCAAATACAAATACAGAAAGGAACCACAATAATATGATACATCAGACCTTCCAGGTCTTTGCCTGATGAACTTTCATTTTTGCTTCATGGAGCAGAAGAATCAAAGGGAACACATTGTGTTGTTACCCCCTTGTAAAGCTGGACCTTGGGTTCTTAGTCCACATCTTTGACCACATCATCACCACCAACTGTCATCACAGGCAATCTCAATTGGAAAAATGCAGTCATTTAGGTAAAATGTTCCAGTAACAAGTTTTGGTGAGGGTTTATGGATGGCAGTTTAAAAGTGGCTTCCCAATGCAGTGAAATACCCCAGTTGCCTTCTCCCTTACTGGAGCTGACAAGTGAACTGGGCCCTAGAAACGGTCTGGATACTAAGGGATACTAAAGGAAGACTGTCAGGGACATTTTCATCACAGATCCTTAGAAATGGAATGTCTTTTTCCTCAGATTGTTCTTAATCCTTGGGAATTTGGTAATTAATTTTAATTTCCTTCACACCAATAATTCCCATTAAAGTCAAATTATATGTTTACTGGAAAGTGTTGGAACTTTTTCTTCTCTTTAGCATACTCTGATCTTTGTAACCATATTCAAAGTGGGTAAAATTTGCAAGCAATATGGAATATTTATTTTATAATTTATACTCAACTGTCCTTCAACAAACAGACCAATTTACTAAATGGATAATTTCTTAAACAAAGGAAATTCCAAATTGCCTTTAGAACAGAAGCACCATGGATACTCTACATATCTTACCATGTAATTTTTTTTTTTTTGTTTTTTGCTTTGGGAGTTTAACTTTTCTGTTTGTTTATAAGTTAAAAGGACACAAAATATAATACCTTAAGCATCAGATTAAGTTTCCATATAATAGCATTCAAAATGCATTTAAAACTATGGTATGAGGAACATGGATATATTGTCTAAATATTTTTTCTTTGCCAATGAATTGAAATTGTTATCCGAAATGGACTATGGATTCCAAAGTCAAATGGTAATAACAAAACAGAGTCCAATATACCTTAGAAAATTTTAATCATGGAATCTTACAAAAATGTATATCCTGGGGCACCTGGGTAGCTCAGTCGTTAAGCATCTGCCTTCGGCTCAGGTCATGATCCTAGGATCCTGGGATCAAGCCCCACATTGGACTCCCTGCTCAGCAGGAAGCTTGCTTCTCCCTCTCCCACTCCCTCTGCTTGTATTCCCTCTCTCGCTGTCTCTCTCTCTCTGTCAAATAAATAAAATTTAAAAAATATATATATATATCTTATGGTTTGTCTACTCTCATTTACTCTAGATAAACATGTTTTTCTCTCAAGTTGCATTTAAAGCTCAAGGAACTATTTGCAGAGGAAAGTTCTTGTTTTTCCTGGGGACTGCTGATGAAGTTACAGAGTCTCCCAGTCTAAAGTCTGCTGAGGAAGCTGCTACACAATGGTCATTGCAGAGATTCCATAAAATCTAAAAGACCCTATAAGAAAGAATAACTGGATAGTCTATACATCATCATGCCTTACTTGGAAAAAGTTAGGTTAGATGGGAAAGAAAGAGTTAACTCTGAATATCCATATTTTCTTTATTTTCTGTAATGATTACATATTACTTTTCTTAGATAAAATAATGCATAGTTTTAAAAATAGCTGACCTTGGCTTTAGGCTGACTGTGGTATAATTTTAGAACTCTATTGTACACCATAATATAAACAACTAAGTCTTCCTGATCCTCCTACAAATAGAGTATAATGACAGTGACCACAATCATCTTACTACGTAGTGAGAGGGGTCTCACACAGGGTTGGTTTTTTTTTTAGCTGTCTAATGGCCTGGGACAGGGAGGATTCATAAGGACTGGTAAGAGTATGGGAATGGAGTGCCCTTCAGAAGAAATTAAAAGCTGAACTATCACAGGAGGGTCAGGTTAGTTGAAATAAGCAGCTCTCTCAGAAATACTTGCTTTCTCAAGGAATTTCAACCAAATATGAGATCAATTCATATTACCTTTAGTCTAAATGTAGAGGACCAAGTGAATGAACATATCTCTACTTTGCATTTTCTGCCATCAAATTTTCAAATACCTCTCAGTGAAAATCTGAGTAGTAGAAACTTTACCTGAAAACTTTGTCCCTTTAGAAAGTACATACTTTCTTATCATGGATTTCAAATACATTGTTTCTGAATGCCCTGTGAAGTAATCTTTAAATTCTTTATGCTACTCTAAATTAAGGATTCTCCATCACAATGCACTTTTATATATTCACTTAAATAAACCTATACTGCTTCTGAGCACTCCTCTCACTGCTACCATTATCCAAAATCATGAACCAAGCCAAAAACTCATTAGTAATCAGACTGCTTGCTTCTCCATCTATTTTCCATTATTTTTTTTTTACCTGTTTTTGTCACTATTTTTGTGTGTGGAGTTTTTGTTTCATCTTACTATTACTATCATTATTATTATGCTTTTACTGAGATCTTGCTGGACCATGGCTTTTGTTACTAAAGGGATCTGAGAGATGAAGTCAAATAAGCCCTCTTACTAAAAATTGACCTACGCTGTCAAGTCCAAAAAGCATCCAACAGCATTCACTCCCATCCACAAATAAGGTTTCACAACCTCATTTTTTAACACAATCTAACTTGGATATTTTCTGTTTTGTTCTACTCCAGGAAATGGGCAGCTACTTGAAATTTTTAGGTACACTTTAGTTTTCTACCTTATAGGAAGATGGCCTGGTGTGAGAGATATTGTAACTATACATGGTTGAAAGCTTTCTCTTGTCCCCAATGGGTATATTTATACTTGTTCATGACCTTGGAAAGAAAAACTACGTACATTTTCTAAAAATATTTCAGGACCTGAAAAAAGTAGATTTCAAGAACAATACTTTCTAAATGGTAAGAAAAATAACAGAATGATCCTATGTTTACAATTCTCCCTCAGCTGTTTTACAGACAGAATTTTAAAATAGATTTTTGTCTATGAAAGATTGTATTCATTTAAATTGTACTAGCATGAGAAAATGCCACAAGGTATTGTCATCTATTTAAAATAGTTTTTAGTCTCTTGAGATATTTATTTGAAATAGTTAAACTAAAGTAGAGTTTCTACTGGGGAACAATTGAAAAGTCAGAATTTTTTTTTAAATTCATCATTCTGCAAGGCAAAAGGAAACTTATGTATTTGGGGGGATAGCATAGGGAGCATATTCTTAGACGCTGAGGCATCATTTGGTGCTTAAATTCTAATATCAACTATGGTGTTGAAACTGCATTTGCTTTTAGATCTCTGGCAGATATAATAAAGGCCAGATGTAAAATAGTATCTCCCATTTAATTCTCAAATTTCTCATTCTGGAAGTAAGAATTAGAGTAAAAACTATTTATATGACAATATGTAGACCTTCAATTAAAAGAGAAGTTTGGGGGCACCTGGGTGGCTCAGAGGGTTAAGCCTCTGCCTTCGGCTCGGGTCATGGTCTCAGGGTCCTGGGATCGAGCCCCACATCGGGCTCTCTACTCGGTGGGAAGCCTGCTTCCCCCTCTCTCTCTGCCTGCCTCTCTGCCTACTTGTGATCTCTCTCTGTGTCAAATAAATAAATAAAATCTTTAAAAAAAATAAAAATAAAAGAGAAGTTATTTGGCCTGCCTAGACAAGAGCCTTGGTAGTCTTACTCACAATTCTGCAATAGAAAAAAAATCTAACAAAAACACATTCAGATTTTTAGCTAAAACAAACTTCTTTTTTTGCACACAAATGTTTATAGCAGATTTAGTTGTAATAGCCAAAAATGCAAATGTCCATCAATTTGTGAACAGTGGATGCATGGTATATTCATACAATGAAATATACCCATCAACAAAAAGAAATGGATGCTTGATACACACAAAAACATAGATGAATCTCCAAATTCTGCATAGCGAAAGAAGCCAGATAAAAGAGTACATGCTATATGACCCATTTGTGTAAACTGTAGAAAAGGTAAGCTATCTATATTGATAGAAAACACATCATTGGTTTCCTGGGGACAGTCAAAGGGTAGGAGTAATGAATTGAAAAGTGGCACAAGAAAACTTCTGGAATAATGGATATGTTTACTGTCCTGGTTATGGTAATGGTTTCACTGGTTAAACATATGTCAAAGCTTACCAAATCATACACCTTAAATGTGGCATATTGTTTGTCAATTAAACCTCAATAAATCACTTAAAGAAAAAGAATTCACTGAAAAGACAATCTTGCTGGGCATTTGGCTGCTTGGGATTCTCTCTCTCCCTTTCCCTTTGCTTCCCCTCCCCCCATTCAGTCTCTCTCTCTCAAATAAATAAATAAATAAAAGATCTTTAAGGGGGGTGCTAAGATAGCTGGATTAGCCCTCTGTCTTCTTCCTTAAAACTAACCTCTTTTATTAAGAGTTATCAAATCCAACTTATGGCTGAGATGAGGAAACTGTATCTACATGGTAATGAGAGCAATATCAATAAAAACAACAAAAACTAATTTAAAACTATACAAGGTGGTCTTCCACTTCTGGAGTGGAAGAGGAAGCAGGTACAAACTTACCCTCTCATTATAAACAACTAGACAACTGAACAAAATATATAAAACAATGGTGTTTAGAAAATGAACACTGAATATCACAGGACTATGATTCCTCTGAAGAAAGAAAAAAATTAATAAAATGAATTTTATAGTCACCCCAGGTTTCTGCTTGGAGACAATTTCTAGACCATGGTGCTGAGAGGGAGAATCCAAAGAAACAACAGAAGTCTTACCAAAATGAGAAGACAAGGATCAGCTTTTTGTAAGGCGAAGGAGACTAGAATTTTCAAGGGAGAGTATAATAAAGGAGGAAGATATACAGAAAGTGCTTCAGAAATTTGTGTAGAGTCCTCTTAAGGATACTAATGTTAATAGATATTAATCTGCACACACTTAAGCAGAAATTCTATAAAGCCAAGCAAAAAGCAACTTTAAGATAAAGACAAATTATCGGATAGCTACAAAACAAATGATTCCCAGAGCTGACGCAAAGCAGGAAAACATTCAAATCTCAACATCCAGATTGAGGAAACCCCACTGGCTATATGGGACATTCATTAGAGAACTCAGAAGGTTGACAAGTTATAGCAAGGCTAAAGTTGGCCTAAGATAGATCCTACTCTATACCTACCCTCAAATCAAAAAACAAGATTCAGAAGGACCAAAGTGATTCTCAAGTAACTTGACTATTCTTTAAAATATACAACAATTTCCAGTGCTTAAAAATGAGAATTCACAATATCTGATTTGTAATCAATCATTCTAAGATATAAGGAGAAATAGGAAAATGACACATAATCAGGAAAGACATCAATTGGTAAAAGCATAATCAGAAATGACAGAGATATAGGAAGTAGCTAAAAAATGTTGATTAGTATGCTCAAAGAATTAAAGAAAAATAACACCATAATGTGGAGAATAGAAGATTTTTACAAAGACCAAAATGGAGTAAAAAATAACTGAAATTAAAATCTCACTAAATAGTGTTAACAGTACAGTAGATACTGCAGGAAAAAAAATCAGTGAGCTTCACAAAATAGCAATAGAAACTTTTCAAATGAAGCTCAAAGTAAATATATATATGTATATACATATATATTTATATATATATTTGTTGTTCTTGTATATATAAACAAGGTTCTTGTTTATATATACAAGAACAACAAACCCAGAACCTCAGTAACCTATTGGACAACATCAAGTGCTCTAACATATGTACAATTGAAGTTGCCAAAGGAAAGGAAGATGTGAGGACAGAAAGAACACTTGAAGGAGTAGTGGTTAATTTTTTTTTCAACTTTAGTGACAAGATAAATTTACAGACCCATGAAACATTTACAGTCTAAGAAGGATGAACAAAAACAAAAACACACAGAGGCACACATAAGCAAATTCCTGAAAACCACTGATAAGGAGAAACTCTTTAAAAAGGCAAATAAAAAGATTCATTATATACAGAAGAAAAAAACATTAGAATGCCAACAGATTTCCTATCAGAATCTCAGTGATCCAGGAGACAATGGAATGCAATCTTTAAATTGCTAAAGAAAAATTAATAACCTGTGAATATTATATTGAACAAGAATTTTTAAATATTAAAAAATGAAGATGAAATAAAGAACTTTTCAGACCAAGAAAAACTGAGAGAATTTATTGTCAGCAGGTCTTCACTTCAAGAAATATTGTAGGAGGTTCTTGAAACAGAAAATATTAACATATGGAAACTTGAAGCTATACAGTGGGATGAAGAGAGACAGAAATGGTAAACATTTGGGTAAAGGTAAAAGAGTTTTATTGCCTCATTTAAAAAATTTCTTTAAAAAATTTCGTCAAAACATAATTGGCTAATTAAATCAGAAACTATAATCAAGGGGAAGACAAGATGGCAGGGAACTAGGAGGAGGCACCGTTTCAACCTAAAGTGAGCTGATTACCTACCAAGGAACTCTGATCACTCATGAAATCAGCCTGAGATTAGAATTATACACGTTTGGATCTCTACGGGGGCAGAAGACACCAGTGGGCAGGTAAAGCAGAGTGGGAACATCAGACTGATATTGGAAGATAAACAAAAGGGGGAGGGAGCCACCAGAAGCGACCCATTGGAAAGTAATACACCAATACGAGAACCTCCTGCATCTGGGGACCAGCATTAACTTGGAGTATGGTTGAAAGCACTCAAAAAGAGCAAAGGATCGTGGGGGGAAATTGAGGGAATCAGGGCGGTTGGGGACAGGGGCTTAAGTCCCTGGACCCAGGACAGCCACCCCTGGCGCTGAGCCAGAGAGCGGGCGGCAAAGAAACCAGGTCTTGGTCCCTGAGCTGTGAGCACGCCTAAGAGCTCCTGGGTGGCAGCTCCTATGAGGGGCTGGGAGCCTCGCCAGCCAGCAGAACCACAGCCCTTGGCACTATCCACATGTGTAGGCAGCGCAACCAGAGTCTGAGTTGCGCCCCACACCCTCCCCCAAGAGAGGCGCATGCAGGTGCCAGCCCGGCGTTCTCGGACCCAGAGAGTCTGAGCACTCCCAGCCCGGGCCAGTGGGAAAATCTCAGTGTGCTATTGCTGCTTGGGACCTCTCTGGTGGTCTGGAGCTGCCCAGACAGCTGCCGCTGTTGTGGTTTTGAGTACAAGCAGGAGTTCCTGCGTCCCCAGGGACCGCGACTAGGAACGTGCTCTGCCAGCAGCCAAGGGGGAATTTATGTGCTCTGGAGCACCCAGAGGGGAACAGACTAAGGCTTCTCTCTGAGAGGGAGGTCTGGGTATAGTTTGCTTTCCTCTCAACCTCCAAAAACCATCCAAAGCCGACAAGGTGAGAGAAAACAAA
>PISX010017661.1:22101-42882 GCA_004024625.1 Mellivora capensis | reverse complement strand
AGGGTATCATGCTTAGTGAAATAAGTCAATCAGAGAAAGACAACTATCATATGATATCCCTGATATGAGGAAGTGGAGATGCAACATGGGGGACTAGGGGGGCAGAAAAAGAAGAAAAGAAACAAGATGGGATTGGGAGGGAGACAAACCATAAGTGACTCTTAATCTCACAAAACAAACTGAGGGTTGCTGGGGGGAGCGGGTCGGGAAAGGGGGGTGGGGTAATGGACATTGGGGAGGGTATGTGATATGGTTAGTGCTGTGAAGTGTGTAAACCTGGCAATTCACAGACATGTACCCCTGGGGATAAAAAATTGTTTATAAAAAAATAAAAATTAAAAAAAAAAAAGCCAAACAGAAAGAGTCCATTTACTAAATGTTAAAGCCAAAGAAGCTAATGAACATGTCCAGGGTTTGGTTTTGTTTTTTGTTTTTTATTTATTTTTTTGTCTTTGTCTGAAATTATATCAGCTCAGTTTGGGAACACTGGAGAGTTCTTGTGGACCAGAAGCTTCTTGCCTCATAAACAATGGAAAGGGAGGTAAATTTCTGGTATACCCCATTTAATGATGCTAATTCATTTTAACCCTAATTTCTATGAGATTTTTTTCCTTGAAACATACCATATTATACATATCGTATCTATGATAGCTCTAACTGGGATTGGAGGGCTAGTGTATCCTCTCAGCAAATAAGAGCTAAATAAACTTGACCGTGTTCTTTCTGACCCACATTACAGGTAGCTCTCAACCAATGGGCGCTCTAACTTTACTTTGAGAATTGAGAGATTTGGCAACTTGTGTTTTTCCTTTCCAGGGCCCTCTCTTTCCTGAGCATATATATTGTGCTCTGGTCAAGAGCTTTATTACCTACACCTGAAAGTATATGGGAGTAAAGTGTTGAGGAAAGATGAACAAACAAAGCTGAGTAACTTACTGGAGCTTAAAATGCAAGACTCAAGAGACCTTCAAAAGAAGGGTCCAGAGTTAAGATGTAGAAGAAATTAGGTGATTGTGGAAGTCTTTTGACCTTTGGGAGGGTCTGGTGAGCACACCTGAGCCCAGTAGGGAAGAACTTATAAGTAGGAGAAGCCATGGCCAGGGAAAGTCATAGCTTCAGGGTATTGGAAAGATCCAGAAGATCCGTTGACTAGGAGAGCCAGAGGCTGGGAACAGCTTCTTTCTGGGGCCAAGCTATGATAGTTGTCTTTTCAATTTTGAAGATTTACAAATGTTAAAAATCTTGTCATTGTTTTATGGAATCATTGGAATATCTTAAAGAAAAAACATCTCCTCTGCCTAGCATCCCCTGTCTTTTAAGATTTTTTAAAATTTATTTGACAGAGAAAGATCACAAGTAGGCAGAGAGAGAGAGAGAAGGAAAAGGGCTCCCTGCTGAGCAGAGAGCCCGATGCAGAACCCAATCCCAGGACCCTGAGATCATGACCTGAGTCTAAGGCAGCGGCTTAACCCACTGAGCCACCCAGGCGCCCCTAGCATCCCCGTCTTTAAAGAACGTACTCCCTTTTCGAGTTTTGTTTTTAATTTGGTTAATCTGCAGCATTATCCTTCATAGGGGGCTTGGGGTGGGGGGTGCAATGGACTCTAGATCCAAGGCAAGAATAGTGGTTTAGGTAGCCAGGCACTTCCTAGACATTCCTGCCTGAGGATAGATGGTCGTTTGGGGAGGTACCATCTGAGGGTGTGTAATCATGAAGAAGGGAGCAAGTCACAGAGAAGGCACTGTGGATGGCATGCCATAGGGAGGAAGTCGCAGGAAGCCCCTGGACCCCTCCATGGTTCACACTGAGCTTGGTGTGAATAAGCACCTGTACTGAGTTCAGTGCTGTGTAAGCATGTGGCCTGTTTGGGTTACCAGGGTAACAAGGGACCCAGGTGCTTCCGAAGCCAGAAGATCTCCACTGTTCAAACTAGGAAGAGATCTTAGGCCTGATGCTTGTCAGCATCCTCATTCCATACAAGGAGAATTATGGTTCAGAGAACAGAGGACAATTTGCATTCAGCTGGCAGAGTGTTGGTATGTTTTCTCCACCTCTAGTATCAGGATCAGCTAGGAGGGCTGGTTAAAATTCTCATTCTTGGGAGCAATCCCAGACTTATGAGATTAGATGCTCTGGAAGTGGGCTCAGGAGTCCACACTTTAGAAAGCACTCCAGACCATTCCTAGACACCTCAAGTTTGAGAAGCACTGCTCTGAGGGGCTGATGCTGATTCATATTCCACTTTGGGGATGGGCTCCTTACTCCAGACTCAGTGCTTTCTCTTTGACACAGGAGCCCACGGGAGCTGGGGATGTGGAATATGTCGGATCCAGGATGGTGAGTTAGGGGGGACTGTGAAGAGTGAGGTTGTGTTTCCAATTCTTCCTGCAGTGTGAGAGGGCTGGATACATCTTTTCAGATTAGATGGAAGGAAACTGAACATGAGCTTCCTATCTGCCTGTCAGGCACCAAGATGCTTAAATGTATGTGTCTTGAAACTCTGCGACTCTTTAAACTCCAACTGCTCATCTGACAGATGAAAAAACTCACAGCAGCTCCTCTCTCTGTTCTTTAGATAAAAGCTCCCCGCCGTCTCTGGGACTCCATGTGAAACAGTTCCTCAGGCTGCCATGTGTCCTTCCTGGCTTTCAATCTCCAACACACGCGATGAAACTGAAAGAGATGATCTCAAAATCTCAATGACAGAGATTAAAATGAAAAGAATTGGTTCTTTCTGTTGTTTTTAAAATGACATCCTTCTTGGCTGATAGAAACTACCATTTACCTCCTGCTATAAATTTGTGAATATTGTCTTCTATGTCATGATATGAAGACATCTTTTAGCACTGTAGGCCAGATTCCTTTGGGATGTCCAAGGACCCCAGTACAACTAGAGGTCCATTGCTACGATTTCATTTCCAGTTATAAATAGTCAATATATCATCGAGTCACTAAGAATGGTTAAATGAAAGAATAAAATGGGTTTTCTCTTTAAAAGCTCAGCTTGTATGGGGGCGCCTGGGTGGCTCAGTCAGTGAAGCGGTCCAACTCTTGGTTTTGGCTCAGATTGTGCTCTCAGGGTCATGAGATCCAGCCCCATGTTGGGCTCTGCTCTGGGCATGGAGCCTGCTTGGGATTCTCTCCCTCCCTCTTCCTCTGCCCCTTATCCCTGCACTCCCTGTTCATGTGCATTGGCTCTCTCAATCTCTAAACAAAACAAAACAGAACAAAATAATTGGATTACAGGTATATATTTCTATAAGATGTTTGACAGGGATTCAGGACAGGGATCTGATGCTGGCCCTGCTGGCCCTGCTCTAACTATGCTATGTGAACTTGGACAAGGCACCACTTTCTCTGGGCCTCAGTTTCCCCCAGGGAGTAAGAGGGTCAGACAGGTGATTTCTAAAGACTCTCCAGCCCTGAAAGGATCAGGGTAAAGTACCAAGAGGTTATGAAATATCCCACAGTGTGGGAGGGAGCACATATGTCATGATTTCGTTCCAGTTTAATGTGTTTCACATTTAGTATAGTCCAAACTGTGACTGGTCCTCTGTGGAACACCGATGACTCACTTCCTGTCCTAAGTGGGTCTTCTCTGAGGTGTGGAACAGATCCTTCCTTCAGATATCAAGCCAGCTAGGGTGGTCAAGTTGTATGTTCTTATCTGTGTCAAATTAAACCCAATAATCACACACACACACACACACACACACACACACACACACAACACAGACATTTAAGGACACGACAGTTTAGAAGGTAGATGTTCCTGAAAAGTGTGCCCATCAAGTTTTTATAATCACGGTCACATTTGAAATAGAGTAGCTGGCAATTGAAATAAAGATTATGGTGAAACTTTTTGTAAGGTGACAGATGTCTATTGTGTAGGTAATTATGAAGGCTGGAAAAGCCCAGCATATTTACCACTTCCTCCAGGGAGTTACCTCTGACTGCTGCTGATTGCTTTTATTTATCTGCCTCCCACTAACTTCTGCTCTACTTTAAGAGCTGGGCCCACATCAGAAGGTACAAAATTACAATCTTAAGTCCACTAACTCCTAAAATGTTAGAGCCAAAAGGGAACTTTGAAATATCAAATCTTCCCACCTTCCCTTTATCATTCATCCATTTGCTTATTCATTCGTTCTTTTAATACATATTTATTTGATGCCTACTATGTGTTAAGGGCTGTGCTAGGCAAAAGACATAGAGTGAAAACAGGCATAAAATGTTCCTACTCTGATTTTGTGTATGTTGGGAAGGAGCAGGCCATAAGCAAGTAAACAAAGTATGTGCTAAGTACTTTGGTTAGTGGAATGGGGAATTACTGTTCAGGTAGGGAGAGCTACTTTAGATAGGCTAGGATTGGCAAAGAATATTTCTGTAAGGAGGTGACATTCAAACAGCTCTCTGACGAAGAGAAGGTGCTAACCATGGGGAGCATTGAGGAATGGAGGGAAAAAGCAGCCGGCACAGGTGGATGGTGAAGGAGCACAGAGGACCTTGAAACCTGGAGGCAGGAGAAGTATAAAAAAGGGGATGGTTGAGGGTTATTGCAGGGGGATGCTGGGAAGTGTATGGTTTAAGACAAGTTTTGGAGGCGGGCATACAAGACTTGTTTCTGGATTGGACACGGGGGTTGAGAAATAGGATGGAATCAAGGGTGACTCCTTATCTTTTAGTTTGAGGACTCGGTGGAAGTTATTTATTGAAGTGAGATTGGGGAAATGTAATATAGCTTGGGGAGGAAATCCAAGAAACCTATTTTGGATTTGGCGAGTTTGATATTCTTATTGGATGTTCAGGCAGAGATGCTGGAGAAAGCACTGATTCCTGAAAAACTCTCGAAGTGTTTCAAAGGTGTTAGTTTTATCTCCTGAACTAGACCAAAACTCCCCTGAAGGCAGGCATGGCTCATATTTCGTACTTCTTCTGACTCCTCCATAGAGGTCAGAGTGAGAGGAAAGTAACAATATTTTCATGTTCCCATGTTCTGGAATTAGAGACATCTGGTGTGCTGACTTTGCATGTAACGGGTCAGAGGAGCCGATTGCTAAAATTTCAGAAATGCTGCAGGTCCACTGTGAGACCATCCTTGCGGTTGGCCATGGTGGGAGTATTTTCACATGGAACATGGCAAATTTTGCAAATCAGAACACTTTTCCTCAGAGATCCAGGTCATCAATACATCACAGTAAAATCCTGAGTCACCAACTCAAATGCTCTTAGGGGAGAAGAAGATAATATCTGTCAGTGATTTGTCTGGGTCTGGAAATGAAACATTTCTCGCAGTGAAATATCAAAGCATGCTGGGCCCTAGCTAGGCTAAATGGCTAGGCTAAAATTAATATGTAATTAAAGGCCAGAAACTTATATTTATCAACCTAAAATCTATTATTTCAGATTATTACAAAACATTCAGTTCCTCTCTAGAGACTCCCCCATAAATATCTTAAAATGCGCGTGCTAGATAGGCCACCATGATGGACCTTTTCCCTGAATTCACACAGTTTGGCTAAAGATAAAGTCAAAGGTTCACCTCAGATTAGGGAAAGATGCATCCCCTCTGAAGAAGTAAAGCTCTAAGATGTCCGTTGTCATTGTAGAGATGCCAATCCAGTGCTGCTAGATCTTATGTCTTTTCAAGAGAAGCCTGGGTTTTAATGAGAAACTTCCTGCTGTTAAAAGTTGACTTAATTCAATCAGAGAAAGACAATTATCATATGATCTCCCTGATATGAGGAAGTTGAGAAGCAACATGGAGGGCCTGAGGGGTAGGAAAAGAATAAATGAAACAAGATGGGATTGGGAGGGAGACAAACCGTAAGAGACTCTTAATCTCACAAAACAAACTGAGGGTTGCTAGGGGGAGGGGGATAGGGAGAAGGTGGTGGGGTTATGGACATTGGAAGGTATGTGCTATGGTGAGTGCTGTGAAGTGTGTAAACCTGGCGATTCACAGACCTGTACCCCTGGGGCTAATAATACATTATATGTTAATTTAAAAAAAAAGAAGTGTTTCCACCAGATAATGAAAATGTAATATTAGTATTTACAAAAAAAAAAAGTTGACTTTATGAACAATAACAACAACAACAGCAACAAACAGCAAACCGCTATGGGTCAAGCAAAACACTTACAAGGCTTCATTGAGCCCAAGGGCCACCAATGTGCAACTATCTATCTGAGACTCATGCATAGGGTCATCTCTCTGGCAGAGGGGAGAAGGCCCCCCAGGATATGCCAGAAATCAACTTTCTTGTAACCTTGGCATGTGGGAGCCACATCCAATTTATTGAAAAAACATTGTTCAAGTGACATTTTTTGTACTCCAGCATGGTAGAGCAAGCGTGCATTGTCTGTGTTTCCCCCACTTGGCTGTGGGTCCCTCTAGGCGATCACCGTGATGCCGTCTTTGTATCTGCCCTGCGTGTAGTACTCAGGACCGCAAATAGGAGTTTGCTACGGAAGGAGATTTAGAAATATTTTGGGCAGTTTCTTGAAGGAGATTGGTGCCTAAAAGATGATAAGTCCCTTGCTCTTGACCTCAGTAGTGAATCAGTAAACTGGAACTAGAACCCAGGTCTCTAAATGATAGACCCTAGGGCTGGAAAGAGCCTGTGGTTCTCAGGAAGTATTTGCTAAATTAATGAGTACATGAAATGATGATAGAAGAATCAATGAATGTAGGATCAAGTGAAAGTAATCTGAAATGACCGGCTCGTTTATGGAAAACAATTTGAAGTATGAGGGGTGCCTGAGTGGCTCTGTGGGTTAAGCATCTGACTTTTTTTTTTTTTTAACTTTGTCTCATTTAAAAAAATTTTTTTTTTTAAATTTACTTGACAGAGATCACAAGTAGGCAGAGAGGCAGGCACAGAGAGAGAGAGAAGGGAAGCAGGCTCCCCGCTGAGCAGAGAGCCCGATGCGGGGCTCGATCCCAGGACCCTGAGATCATGACCTGAGCCGAAGGCAGAGGCTTTAACCCACTGAGCCACCCAGGCACCCCAAGCATCTGACTCTTGATTTCCACTCAGAGTCATGACCTCAGAGTTGTGAGATCGAGTCCCACGTTGGGCTGGCATGCTGGGCATGGAGCCTGCTTAAGACTCTCTCCTTCTGCTCCCTCCGACCCCGTAAAATGAATGTGTAAGTTGGGACTTGGTTTTCGTTCTTCCACTAACCACTGTGTTGCAGTACTTAGGTCCGTCCTTTTCATCTCTGGTCCTTGACTTTCTTATCTGTAAGCTCTCTTGTTTCAAGAATTGTAAGTTAATAGCAACAGGCGCAGTTACTGAGTGCAGTATGGCAGCCATTGGGCTAAATGCTTTACTTGAATTTTGCCAGTGCTTACACTAGATCTCTGAAGTGAACACTATTTTTATCATCTCCATTTCAGAGATGAAGAAACAGATGCACCATGCTATAAGTAACCTGTCCACATTCATACAATTTGTAAGTTACCAGTGGAGGCGATTTGAAGTGAGACATCTCATTCTGGAAATGTAATAGTAATAAAAGTACTATGAGAAATAAAAGGATGACACAAATGTCAAATCAGAACACTTTGGGGAGGCTCAGGGCTCTGGCATTCCTGAGGCTCTTGAAAAGAATGATGCTTGAAGCTGACATTCTTTTCTGCATTTCACACTGTCAAACTGACATTAGAATCAACGCGAAGATTAGACCCAGTGACCTCTGAGGAACGTTACAGACTAATTCAGAGACCTAGTCCTCTTATTTCTTTGGTAACCTTGAGCCGATCCTCTCAGTTTCTCTCTCTATACGATAGACTTGAACACATTAGAAGTTCTTCCAGCTCTGAGAGTAAAAGTTTCTCTGAAGAATTTAATACAAAGCTAACATGAGTCAGGATTCTTTTTGGTTGCAGGTTACAGAAACCTCACTCAAACCAGCCTCAACCGAAGAGGGGATTTAGTAGCTTGGTAATAAAAAGCCTATGAGTAGCCCTGCCTTAGGCTTGTATCCAGGGTCTCTGTATCCAGGGTCTCTGAGGGTATCATCAGGTTTCCATCTCTCCAGCTCCCTCCATGTATGCGCAGAATAGCCACCTATAAGACTGACGTCCTATCAACAAGTAAACTCAACAGGCAAAAATAATCATCTTCCCTGAAAGCAGAAAAGTCATCATGTGGAATTGGATTGACCAGCTTTGGTCTCATATATACCTTTATTGTGGCCCTCATCTTTACATTGGGACCAGTACCAGGACATGTGTCTGCTTCTTTGGTTATGTGGGAAGAGTATCTTGTACCTAACACATGGGATGGGTTTTCCACTGAATGAGAACTTTCTGTATGAGGAGAGAGGGAATGCCAGGCAAGTAGAAACCCAGAAGTTGACTCTAAGCAACTTCACCTCCCACTTAAAAGGAAGACTGACAGAACGGGCATCCTGGCTCTGAACCTTCAGGTCAGAGTCACAGGCTGTGGTGTCGCTTGTCAGCATTAGAAACAAGCCTTATCTTCTGAAAAGTTTTCCTCCATCTTCAGGGATGCTTGGACTCAAACAGTGACATCAATGAATGTCATGGAGTCATTATTTTGCCTGGTAGTTACAGTTCCTTAGAGAAATATATGCAGCGATGATCTCAACACAGGTAATAAATTAGGAAAGAAGTGATCATTCTTGTGCAAAGTTTGCCAAAGCTGTATTAATTTATGAGGACCCAGCCAATTAGGCAACTTGGCAAAAGCATCCGCTTTAACTCAACATCCCTGGTTTGTACTGGAGAGGGTTACCAGCCCTTTTACTTCTTTTTAGCTGGCCCCCCAAGTAGTTACTTGCACTGAGGCAAAGGCGCAGAGGGCAAAGGGGCAGGAACTACTCACCAGCAAGAAGTGATGACAAAACCTCTCCTGGGCAGTGACTCCTGCGAGGCTCACGGACAGAAAAGAATTTGATCAGCCTTCCACTCCAAAAGGTCTACATTCACAGTTTGGATATTCACAGCTTGTTAGAGCTGGAAGAATGTTTAGACATTACCTAATCCAACTCTTTTACTTCACAGCTGAAGAGCTGAGGTCCAGAGGGGGGAAATAACTCGGTGTAGGTAATATGGCAAAGTCGTAGCTGAGGCAGAATTCAATCCCAAGCCTCATTCTCTTCCCTGCCTGGCAAGTTTGCTTTGGTTTTGCCCTCAGGACTCTGGTAAACATTTTGAACCATGGAAACTTTGCCCATGAAGAAGCTTCATTTAACTTGATCTTCACTGGAAATGCAGGGAAGAGAAGTAAATGGTTGGTGCAGTGCCTTGGACTTACATACTCTTTTTTTTTTTTTTTAGATTTTTATTTATTTATTTGTCAGAGAGAGAGAGAGCGCGTGAGAGAGCAAGAGAGCGAGCACAGGCAGACAGAGTGGCAGGCAGAGGCAGAGGGAGAAGCAGGCTCCCCGCCGAGCAAGGAGCCCGATATGGGACTCGATCCCAGGACGCTGGGATCATGACCTGAGCCGAAGGCAGCCGCTTAACCCACTGAGCCACCCAGGCATCCCGGACTTACATACTCTTAACTGGTACTTCTCTAAGCTAGGAGAAGGAAGGGATAGCCCGAGACTCCTTCACATTAGAAAACGTAAAGGTAACTCATGAGTCATCAGAGGTGGTGAAGGGGCATAAGTTATGTTTACTTTCCTAAGCATTTTTGTGTTTAGTTAGTACAGAAAGAAAGCTCAAGGAGGAGTGTAGGGATCTAAATTCCATTTGGATGTGGGTTTTGATGGATGATGGCGACAACTCATTCTCTCTGGATTTTGGATTTCTCATTTGCAAATTTAGCTGATTCTTAATGTCAGCCCTGTCTATCGATGATCTCAAGCTTTAGGGTGTCAGGGGAGGGGGCTGCCTAAATAAATAAAGAGAGCCGTTAGAAAAGCCCTCTTTGCTAACCTGGCCTAGTGGAACAAGCACAGGGCTAAGAGTCTATGACACAGCTGTGTTTCCCTATGCTCCATGACCTTGAGCAAATCCTTGACTTTCTCTAGGGCTCTTTATAAAAACGGGACTGACATTTTGCACTCTTGCCTCATAAGGCTGTTGCTTGGAGAATAAAGATATCAAAATGCTTTATGACATGCAGGCGCTTATACATGGGACTTCATACTGAGTTTGCTCTTGGTGATGGAGAACAATGTAAAAACAACCTGTAGAACTAGTCAGAAGTTCAATGTGGCCAAGACAAAACCAAGGGTACTGAAATTTCTTTTTCTTGAGGGCATTTTGTTTTCCCGATAGTAGTGCGAGTTGAAACAAGGCTTAACAAAATATCCTCACACCCAGTTTGCCTGGGGGTAATCCTCTTTGCTGTGGTCATCCTGGTATAATTATTAGTGATATGCTTTTTTCACTTTCAGAAGTCTCTCTTTTTTGGCAATGAATGACATCCTTACCCCTAAACTTAATACCATTCTATCCAACCTCTTCATTTTACATGCTAGGAAATAGAGGCTCAGAGAAGAGAAATGACTTCCTCAATTCACCCAGAGTTTTTCCAGAGCCTGAACTTGGCAAAGCCCTTCTCTTTGTACCTGGGAAGAAAGGGGAGGGGAATACAGGGTGAGAGAATGACTCTCTTTGTCTGCTTTCCAGCTTCTTGAAGCAACTTCTTAGCAAGAACAGCCCCACCCCTCTCTTGATTTCCTGGAAAGTGATCAGCAATAGTGTGGCTGCCAGCGGCCATGAGGTTGCTGGGGGATGGAGCAGACATTACTGGATCCTGGAAAAGGAAGTTGTTTTCTCCTTTCTACCCATTAGAACAACCTCAGGGGAAGAACCACTGCCTATTAATAACTAGCCCTTATTTAGGTGCACAGCTTTCCTGTGATTATTCATAAAGCACTTTCATATTCATAATCTTAACTGATCGAAGTTTCACTGCCTTTGGAAATGATCTTGGAGGCATCATTACTCCCATTTTGTAGTGAGAAAAGTAAGATCTACCAAGACAGCTGGCTTGCTCTAGGTTTTGTAGTAAAGTGCAGTTGGGAACAGACCTTGGTTTCCTGTCTCCTGGCCCCCGTATCCCTTGTACTCCTTGCTTCTGGCATGGTCTACCCTTCGGCATCTTCTAGAAGAAACCTCATTATAGCCAGGTTTCTTAGTATTCAAGAAACTAAATCTTCTTGGATGAGCCCAGGGCAGACCACCTTCTATCATGAATTTGGTTTTGTGTCAAATGGTGTTAGAACACGGTCCGTGATCAACTGTGGGCTTCACTCTACAGACACCATTTCTGAGAAAATGAGTGTGTGGATGGAAAACAGTGTATTTCATCCTAGGATAAGATTTTTCTCTTTAAAATTGTTCCTAGGATCATGGGGAATAGAGTCTCACTATAGTACTTAACAGCACTGTGCTTGCAAATCACTGACCCGAAAATTTGCAGAATCCCCATTTCAGAGAGATTTGTTCTGGTTCAGAATGAAATTCTTTATTTGGAACTCGACACATCCCAGACTTATGAGAACTCAGCTTGACCAGATTTTCAGCTACCGACTTCATCAGTCTGCCCTAAGTAGGCACTTAGGCAGGGGGAGAAGCTTTTGGTGGCTCAGAGTCCGGGACCCCAGGTGTGGTCTGGATTATGTGTATGACTCATGTGATGTCAGGAACACCACTTTTCTTTAAGGGAGCTCAGTTTCTTCATCTGTGTTCAGATTGGATTAATCAGTATACTTCCAACTTCTAAAGTCACTAGATTTTTTTTTTTTTTTTTTTTTTTTGAGAATGCTGTGGGAACCTAACATGTATACATGGTGAAAGGGGTGGGGCCAAGGGCTCAGAGCCCCTTCATTTAATCCATTCTTGTGGCCAGGGGACCCATGTGTGGATGCTAGTGTAGAAACCATTGGATAACTTCTAAAGGCCCTTCCAGCTCCGACACTGACTTGAGAGACCAGTAATGTCTTCGAGAGGGATTTTAAGCCCCTGAGGAGTTGCAGTGAGCACAGAACTCAGGATGTGGAAGAGGGTGGACAGGAAGAGGGGTTGTGATGGGTAATAAAGAGGAAAATGTAGGGTGGAGGGTAGTATGGTACGGGGCACCGCACTTTACAGTTTACGAAGTATTTGTACATCCATCGTTTTGTCTCTTCTGAGTTTGCCCAACCCTGTACATTCAGGTGATTACACAAGACCTCGCAGGCAGCCCCGATCCCGTTCCTGGCCATAGAGCTCAGGAACATAAAAAGGAAGAAGAGACCATTTGAGCCTCAAGGAGCTTACCATCCACTAAAGGAAAAGGCACGTAAACAAATCACTGTCATGGGCAAACAGCAAGCCTCTAAGAGAGGTGCATGCAAACACTGAGGAGAGCAAGAAAGGCCACATTTCTCCCGGGAAGGGAGGAATGGGGTCATTCCCTGGGCCCTGAGCTCTGGCAGCCTGAGGAGATATGACACCCTGGGGGCAAGGGGAAGAGTCCCAGAAACCCGGCCCCTGGGGTAGGGGAGCAGAGGTGAAGCCTTAAAGGTACCCTGACGGGGAAGGGCTTTGAAGGAGATGCAAAGAATCTAGAACCTGTGGCACTTGGAATCTGTTCCCTAGATGAGGAAGCATCCCTTGGCCTGAGCCACGTGTCAGGAAGGGAGCTGCGGGGGAGGGGAGGTGCGGGGGAGAGGGGGTGCTGAGGCCTGTGTCCTGGTGCTCCTTCTGCTACCCTGTGCTGCCTCCAGCAGGCCTGAGCTGAGGCAGGCCACGTGCGTGGGAGAGGCCTCTGGGCTGTTTATCCTGTTAGCTGGGGCTGGCCCTGGCCTGGAATGGAAGTGGGTGGGGTGGGGACCCAGTGGGGGGAGGGGCCTGCCAACAAGGGCTACATTCAAGGCCTGCACTGGAGCTGGGGCGAGGAGAATGGAAAGCTACAGTCTGTCGGAGCGGCCAGCCTTGGCAAGGCGGCTGGGGCCTTATAAGGAAATGTTGTTCTCTCTGAGCCAGTGGGGCTGGGACGGAGCCCTGGGCCCACAGGACAGAGCTGCCCTTGTGGTGGTAGGCCAGGGTGCCAGCCGCCCCTGTGCTGGGAGCCTGCGCTCTCAATGGGCCACTTCTGCGGGCTCAGCATTCCCTTGCAGCCCCCGTGTGTGAGGGGGCCCCCACCCCCTCCACACCCTCCCACTCCCCAGCGCCCTGGGCTGATTGGAGGAAAGGAAAAAAACAAAACAAAACAAAGACTTGGCCAGATCCCAGGCCTCATTGCTATTTGATGCTGAATTACCCAGAGCACAGGCTTAAGTCAAATTCTCTTTTCCCTGAAGGAATCTTGAGTAAAGGGATCGCTCTTTGCCCTCTTTCCCTTCCCTGCACCCTTGTCTGTCTCCTCCTCCTTGTGACCACAGAACGCGCAGGGCTGGGCCCTGTCCTGTGCAGAAAGGCAGGATCTGAGACCCCACGAAGAAGACACCTGCGGGAGGGCAAAAGCCTCTGGAGCAGCTCTTGGAGGAGAAGGGCGACTCTCTTCACCCTTGTTACCTGGGTCTGGTGGGCCAGGGGGCCTGAGAGACACAGCAAAGCCAGAGGAAAAACCCAGCCAGCCCAGGAAGCAACAACAGAAGAGAGTGTCAGCATTAGTCAGCTCTTGGAAGGAGCGCCTTTCCACAGCATGCCATGAAGACTGATTTAAAGCATTGATCCCTCAGGGATGTCCCTGAACCCAAGATTAGGTAGGAGCAGGAAAGATGCTTAGTGTGGCCTTTTGCTTTGCCTATTCATAGACTCATAGATACATGAAACCCTGGAGTTAGGAGGGAACAGGTCAGCCAGCCCGGCTCCACACCTGGAACAAATGCGGCAGACCTTCAACCAGCCTGTGCTCTCCCAGTGACTGTGAACTTGATCCCTCCAGTCAGTCTCTGGTATCTACAGGTGACCCCCTGCGTGTCAGCCTTGAAGAGCCACCCTGAGGACACAGTCCAGGGCAAAGCTCTGAGAGGCACACGATGAGCCAAATACATAGGAAAAAGTAATACATCCTAGCAAAAACACAAAGATGCTCTTAGAGTTGTGATGAGGAAGAAATTCCTCATGACTAGATGTACAGAGCGGTGGACAAGAAAAGGTCTTGTCGAAGAGATGGCATTTGGGGTGAAGAAAAGCTGAGTTCACAGAGTGACATTTGAGAGCCCGGAAAACGGGGGAGTGGCTGGCACGAGCCAGCCTGGGATGGTGGCAAAGCTAGGCGCTTGTTGGGTACCTGCAGGGAGACGGGCATGGCTAGGTGTGCACAGCTGGGAGACAGGGAGCTAAGGTTGGCAGATGGGTTAGCACCAGAGTTTGGAGGCTCTGGATGCCAGAGGGAGAAGGAGATTCAAGTGTAAGACAGCCAGGAGCCTCCAAAGTTCTGAGCATCAGAGAGCTGTGACCAGGGCAGTGACTCTGGCAGTGGGACCTGGGAGCAGGTGCAGCAGGAACCGGAGGGAGAGGCATCCTTTTCTAGCTTCACTTCCCAAAAAAGTGCTCCTTCCCCAAGCAGAGCTCTGGGTGGGCCACATTCCCCTTCCCAGGGTCTGGAGGCCCAGCTCTCCCTGCTGCCACCTAGATCCCAGGATGTCAAGTGCTGCTGGGACTTAGAGGTGCCTTTTGGAACAACCAGTGACCGTTCCCCCAGGGGAGGATCAGGCCTGGCGTTTTGGTTTTTGTTTCTCTTTTTGAGTTGACACTTTTTGTTCACAAAGTCATTCTGTTCAGATGGGGTTAAGAAACCTAATCCCCCGTGGTTTTTGGCAGAAGGTTATCAAATAACACCCCGGGTTAATAGGCAAAGACACCGCGATGCCATCACAGCTCCAAGAGTCTGGCCTTCTTTGGGCATCCACTGTTCGCACACTTGTGCTTGTCTCTACACTGCTAATAGCCCTGTGGCCTAATAGCCCTCTTCTCCTTTCTATTATTCCCTTCCCTTCCTTTCAAGGCTGGCCACCAAGGGCCCGGGGTCTCTGTTGGGAGGACAGCAGGAGTCGCCCCGCTGGTGGGGAGCCTGAGGCCATCTGGTCCTGGGCTCCGAGGCAGGACTAGGAAGGGCCCGAGCTCCCTCCTGTGCCTGGTTCCTGCGCCCCGTCTTGAGGGCCGAATTGGAGGAACCAAGGCTCTGACTCTCGGTGGCTTCTCACCAAGTTTCCTTGGGGGCCGCAAGGCAGACAGGGAGCCCGGGGGCCACAGAGAGAGTGTTAGTCTGGGATATCCAATAGATAGGGCTCATTGTGAACTTGTGTTTGAGGATCATGAATTGATTTCTCCCCTTCTCAGGGCACATGAGAGCGTTTTATGGTGAGGTATCTTCTTGACTCTAAAGTGAATTTCAAATAACAAACTTAGATGATGGCAAGGGTCCTATTACATGAAGCAGGATTCTCCCTGTACCTTCTAATTTTTTTTTATCACTTCAATCATTGACTAGGCTCAGTCTTCAATTCTGAGAAATGCCATGAGCAAATCTCTGCAGATTTTCTTTTTATTTAATTTTACCTAACCATTCATATTTGCCCTTTTATTTGATTTGGTAATGATGGTTCAAAAACATAGGGAAGTATAAAGGGAAGGTCATCCACGTTTCCCTCTGACTCTTTCCCCAGTTACCCTGCTATCCTCCCCCAAAGCAGCTCGAGTTACTATTTTCCTGTGTATCCTTCTCCTCCATGATGCTTTTACGGAAACGCTTATCAAGGACTTTCCTTGTCCGGGACACACAGCTGATTCAGAAGGAGGTAAGCCTGTTCCAACAAAATTCTCAAGGGACAGTTGCTCTCCCAGGCTTGCTGGCTTGGGATGCTGACCCTGATTTTAGATGCCAGATAGACCTCACCTGATCCAGGTGTCTGTAGAGTGATCCCTGCTGTCCTTGAGCCCAGCCCTTCATGACGAGGTGCTAAGGATGTCCGGACACACTCTCTGGAATGAGATTTAAGTTACAGTCCTCTGCATGATCTTATAGGGACTGTATTGTGAGTTCAGGAGCCAGAGGAGGAAGGCTCTAAGGGGGATCAGGTTGCTAAGGCTCAAGAAAGAGTCTCTGTGGGGTTAGCATCCTCTTCCTTGGGCCATGCCTTTCTGATTTCTTATGCTCTGATTCTGAACTGAAATGCCCATCAGTTGCTCACCTTGGGACCGAGAGCTCCACTAACGTACAGCGGCTTGCAGATCACACAGGGACTTGATCTTGTTCACTTATGCAGGAGCGCTGTCTTGTTCACGGATGGTGCCGCAGCTGCGTTTTCCCAGTGAGGATTCATCAGTTGTGGCAGCTCGGGTCTCTGCATGCTGGTTGCTGGGAAGGGTTGTAAAGCCTCTTTGGTGGGAAGAGTCTCTTCCTGATCAGAGTCCAAACTGAAAATGGATCCTGCATTTGCAAGCACAGTGACAGTATCATTAAACATCCGCCCAGGCCGTGGCAGCCTGGAACATTATTGTTTGGCCACTTCTTGCCTAATATCATGTGGGTTTCACTTGCAGAAGGGATCTACATGGTAAGTGAGGTAGGAACAAGTCAGCACAAACAGAGCCGTAAATATCTTGATGTATGAAATCTAGCTGGGTGGGGAAAGCAGGTGTAGATAAACAGCTGGATAAGAATACAGGTTTGAACCTACTGAAATACTAAGAAGATAGTCTATAAAAGATAATATTAAAGAAAAAGTTACCTGTGGCCCTTTAGTCTTTTGTAACCATTTTTATTTTTCATAGCCCCTCAATCTTCTTGTCCACATTCAATGCACATTTCTATGTAGCTGCGATCCTCTTGCAAATACTATTCACAATCCGTGTTTTTGTTTAATATTATAGGCACTTGCCATATTGCTCCAATCTTTATTTTATGGCTACAGAAATGCCACTGTGGTGATTCACAATACATTTCTTGCTTTTACCTATTGTTGCAATTTTACGTCTCCAGCTGCTTAGTGTTACGGATAATTTTGTAAAGAACATTTGCAAATGTTATTTAGCTTTGTGCTTTTGTTGATTTCTTTAGAGTCAGATTCAAGAAGGGGGATGACTTGGCCAAAGGGTATGGATCTCCTTATGAGGAGCAGCATTCCCTCTGGTTCAAAGCCAACTGTGTCAGACAGAGCTCTCTGCCTCATACTGATGTGACTGGCTTGGTGCTCTCAGCCAGTAAATAGCATGTCACCTGGCAACTGAGCAGAAGAGCAGAGGTTTACTAGGTCCAGAGAGAGATCTGTTACTGCACAAGTTCTCTACGTTGGATGGCAGAATATACCTGGGGGACATTCCAGGGGTCTGCCTTACTTGCAAAGTTTGTTCATTTGTGGATGCCATCTAGGGACCTTTGAACTAAAAATCGGGAGCTAAAGCCAACCAGTGCTGAGCTCCCAGTTCTTATCCTGTGGCTGTAGGGATGAGGGCTGCAGGAGGTACGAGGGTACAAGTCACTCTATTCTTAGTGCAAGGACACCGTGGCCTCATCAGTGGTACTGACCCTGGGCACAGACCTCATGGCAGGGGCCCAATTATGTGCAGTCATTGTCAGCCAAGGTCCTTGGGGATATGATTAAACTTGACCCAAACCCCAGTGCCAAGCCTTCTGAGAGCCTTGAATTCAGAGCCCCATTTCCACAGGTGCCCACAGATGGGTCATAGTGCCCTAGCCCACAGCGCCTCCTCTGAGTGTGTAATCCAGTTCTGCCCCATGCAATTCAAGGAGAAAAGCCCAGCTCCTTCCCTGGTCTTCACAAAAAGCCCTTCGCACCCAGGACTTTGTGAGCTTGGTAACCTTACTCAAGACAGAGGGCCATGAGGAGGAGTCCCATCATGGACTAGACAGACTTTTGCTTTCTTGACACCCACTCCCAACTCTTTTTCTCAGCCTCATAGTCCTGAGCAATAAGCAAGTGATTTCCCCCAGTCCTTCTCAGGGAAGTGCCCCCATATTCAAGCCCCTTCTATGCCCATGCAGGTAGGAATCTTCTCCAAGTAAATACATATCCCTCCCTAAAGGAATTCTGGCGGGTAGGTCTCCATCCGCTATCAATAACTGTGCGCTTACAGGAAGGTGAAGGTGGCTGGTGGGGAGGGTTTTGGTTTTTTTGTGTTTTTTTTTTCTTTTTTTTTTCCAGTGAAATAAAAGTTCCCACAATGACCAGTGGTGTGCAGAGTCCTTGCAGATAACCCACTGAGGCCTCCCGGTGACCCTGACAAACGGGCAGTTGGACGGCCTTATTATCCTACCTCACAGGTAAGGAGACCTTGGCCCAGAGAAGGGCAGGATGTCCATTGGGTAGACATTGGGGGCCCTTGTTCTGTGCCTGTCTTCCCAGAGTGCAGTGGGAGGAGCCCGGGACTAACTTAGGACCCCAGCAGCCAACCCTCAGTTAAAACCGGATCAAGCGTGTGATAGGACCAGTGTGGTCCATCCACACACTGGAATATGACTCAGCTGTGAAAAGGAACGGAGTGCTGACTCATGGATCTCAGACACATTAAACTAAGTGCAAGAAGCCAGACCGCACGGGTCACACACTCTATGATTCCATTTATATGCAATGTGCACACAAGACAAATCCACGGAGACAGAAAGCAGGCTGGTGCTTGCCAGTCTAGGGGGAGAGAGAAATGGGGAGTGACCGCTTAATAGGGACGGGGTTTTCTTTTGGGGTGATGAAAATACCTTGGAACCGGATAGAGGCAATGGTGGAAATACGTTGTGATATACTGTTACTAAAGTGTAGACCTTAAAAGCATTCATTTTATGTTATGTGACTTCCACTTAAATTAAAAAAAAAAAAGAAAGAAAGAAAGAAAGGAAAACCATATCAGTAAACAACACCAGGCATGCATTTACCCTCCCTGAGTGATCTCCTTCCTTGCCTGGTTCCGGGTCATGCTGTTCCCTCACTGGACAGGGAATGAAAACGTGCCGACCCAGCTCTCAATGTTGTCACATATTAGCTGTGTGGCCTTGAGTAGTTTATGCCTCTCTCTGGGGGTTAGCTTCCCAATCCGCAAGATGAAGAGATCGACCCGGATTTTAGCCCAAGTCCCTTCTGGCAATGGCCTTCTGGGATCTTGAGGACAGAAAGGGGGATGAAATTCGGTGAGGTGGAGAGGCGCTCTCTGAGTTTCCTTTGAGCCGTTTCCTTCTCAGCTAGCAGGCTGCAGTGACTTTTAATTTCTCTGTCCCCGGGCACGGCGGAGGCAGTCACACAGGTAACAGCTTTGGCTTCTGACCTGGCTGGCACCGCGGGGGCTCCCACCGTGCTTGGTTGAGCAATGGGAGCCCCTTGGTAATCCTGTTAAGCCACTGGGGCAATGAGTCATTTCAATACCACCCAAACACCTTCCTGTCGTGTCCCGGCAAGGAGAGGAGCTCCAGCCAGAACATTAAGACTTGACCTGCAGCAACATTCTAAACATAAATTGGAGTTCTAATTGGGTTGCAACTTGGAAACCCATCACGCCTAAATCAGCGCTTGGAGAGCTCAAGCTGTACTCTTTTGTTCACTTATTACCCCTTTTCTGAGCCCTTGGGGTATCCGAGGCATTGTGCTAAGCTTCAGGAATGCATACATACATACATACATACATACATCATGGCCCCTGTTTTCAAGGAGTTCGGTGTCTCCTGGGAGAGACAGACTGGTAAACAGAAGGAAAATGTAACACTGCAAGAGTGGCAAAATAAGAATGTGACACAGGTCAATAGGCAGTCTGGAGAAGGGAAGCATTACCTCTGGGGATGGAGACTGCAGGACGGGGGTGGAGGGTCAAGGAAATCTTGGGATGCTGTCACACCTGGGCTGGCTTTTGAACATTCGAGTGGTGCTCCAAGGGGGTGTGGTGTTTAAAGTGGTCTTCCTGGGTGAGGACAAATGTTCTATCCCTGTAGATGTTGCTAGTTGTAAGGGGCAATAAAAAGAAGGCTAAATTTCGGTTAGTTTATTACTAATTTAAAAGTCCTACAAACAGTGTTTCCCCTTATTGCCTAGACTGGGCCAGATTGCACCCCCCTCCCCCCTAACTACTGGCATACAAAATGGGGAAGGGCTCTATTTTTAATTTCTTTTTTTTTTATTTTATCAAAATATTTTTTTAATTTCATTTCTTTTCAGCATAACAGAATTCATAGTTTTTGCACCACACCCAGTGCTCCATGCAATGAGTGCCCTCCATAATACCCACCACCTGGCTCCCTGAAGCTCCCACCCCCCGCCCCTTCAAAACCCTCAGGTTGTTTTTCAGAGTCCATAGTCTCTCATGGTTCATCTCCCCCTCCAATTTCCCTCAACTCCCTTCTCTTCTCCATCTCCCCATGTCCTCTGTGTTATTTGTTATGCTCCACAAATAAGTGAAACCATATGATAATTGACTCTCTCTGCTTGACTTACTTCACTCAGCATAATCTCTTCCAGTCCCGTCCATGTTGCTATAAAAGTCGGGTATTCATCCTTTCTGATGGAGGCATAATACTACATAGTGTATATGGACCACATCTTCCTTATCCATTCGTCCGTCAAAGGGCATCTTGGTTCTTTCCACAGTTTGGCGACTGTGGCCATTGCTGCTATAAACATTGGGGTACATATGGCCCTTCTTTTCACCACATCTGTATCTTTTGGGTAAATACCCAGTAGCGCAATTGCAGGGTCATAGGGAAGCTCTATTTTTAACTTCTTGAGGAATCTCCACACTGTTCTCCAGAGTGGCTGCACCAACTTGCATTCCCACCAACAGTGTAAGAGGGTTCCCCTTTCTCCACATCCTCTCCAACACACGTTGTTTCCTGTCTTGCTAATTTTGGCCATTCTAACTGGTG
>PISX010017661.1:0-22001 GCA_004024625.1 Mellivora capensis | reverse complement strand
ATTGGAGAAGTGTCTGTTCATATCTTCTGCCCATTTTTTTGATATGATTATCTGTTTTGTGTGTGTTGAGTTTGAGAAGTTCTTTATAGATCCTGGATATCAACCTTTAGTCTGTACTGTCATTTGCAAATATCTTCTCCCAAAGCAGCAGGAACAGCATATGCGAAATCTTGCAAGTGTGAAATTTCTGAAAGTATTAATAGAACAGCAAGCGATCTGTCCAAAGGGTCATGGGATATTTGGAGGAGAGCCGAAGAAGAAGTGAAAATGAAGCCTCATTCCTTGAGGGCCCACAATATTGTGTTAAGTCTGTGTTTTCTTCTAGAATGCAGTGGAGAGCCAGAGAGGGCTGTAAGCAGGAATGTGATGTAATCAACCCTGTTGTTGAGGTAACATTCGACAGCTGGGGGTAGATGGAATGGGAAAGAGCAAGGAGGCCCTTGCTGTCACCTGGGAGAGAGGGGATGAGGATTCTAGCAAAGCTGGGACAAGCAGGTGGGAAGCAGAGGATGAGCTCAAGAGAGATGGAGAAGTTAAATTCCAAAGGCTTCGAGTGTCATCAGAGGTATGGGTGGGAGAAGGAAAGTCTAAGTGGTGACTTGTGCTTCTCATTCCCAGTAATTTTGTCAGAGTTGGAGGGAAGTTTAAGAGCACCCACTCAACAGTCTTTGTGGCCCAGGGAAGTGAAAGATATTTACTATTCAATCTGCTGAGCTGGGGGCAGAGTTAGCTCAGGGTCCCAGTTTTCTAAAGCCCCAGCCCACCAGGGCTCTCTCGGAGACTGTGGCTGCCCCCCTCCTGCCTTGACTCTGTCCTGCACCACACCTCTGCTGCCTGAGGGTGGCACTGGACAGAGGAGGCCTGAGTTCCTGCCCTCACACCATCCTCAAAGCAGAGTGACCACTGGGGACTGGGGTGGAGGGGTTTTCTTTCTCATTTCCGAATGGAAGGCCTGCTGATATGAGCTTCTCCAGTTTCTTCTCTTCCTTTTCATTTTGCTACGTTCCTTTGCCAGTTCCTCCTGTTTTACATAGGTTAGGCCCACCTCACTCATTTGTGCGTACCTCCTTGGACCTGAGAGGTGTTTGCACCCAGGAGTCCCTGGCTTAGATCTCCCCTGAGGCCCCTACATCTTGTTTCCAACAGTTGGGGCTTGTCTTGTCTCTCAGAGCTGTCTCGTCTCTCCTGGGGCTGGGCCACAACCCTTCTTGGGGTCAAAGCCTGCCTCCTTCTCATCCTTCGCTCTCTTTGGATTCTCTGCCCCTGGAGTGAAGTCACCCAGTGTGGGTGTGTGCATCTATCACTGTGTCTGCTGGGTCCAGGCTTGGCTCTGGTCATATTTTTTTTTCCCAGAAGAAAACGGCTTGTGATCTGGGAAGGCAGGGTCCTTGGCGTGGACGAGCCCACCTTGCCTGCTCTTTTGGGGTCTCTTAGTGTCATGGGTCGGGCACCTCAGGGGCAGAACTCCAGGAGGGGAAGAAGTCCAGGTAGGCTTCCCTGTCAAACCCTCTCCCTCCATCTTCCTCCCCTCCCTTCTCCAGTGGCTGGAGACTCAGAATTATAGGGGAAGAGTTGAGGATACTCAGAGGCCCTGGGGCCACTCTTCCAGCCAATGCCTCCCCCCGCCCCACCTCCGTAGCTTTCCTGCTCTTCAGGCTCTTAGCCCTCATTTGAACACCTCATATGCCTCACGTGTAACTGTGGAGGGCAGCTTGTCCTGCGCTAGCTCAGAGCTGTCTTCCTCATGATGATGAAAGCTGCCCTCCTGTAACTCCCAGGGACAGGCCTGCCGAGAAGGTGGTACCCCTTCCCTCCCCTTCAAGATGGTCTCCCTAGTATGAAGAAAACATCATCTATTCTACCCCATCCCACTCCTTTCTTTTCTGCAGATTATCACATCTCCTATGTCATATCATCGCCACGTCCTTAGGACACGGTGCCTCCAAAAGGTGGGGATTCCAGGTAATGGATTCACTGACCTATGGGACCAAAAAACCAACTGGAAATGCCAGGGACCTAACACAGAGGAGGTTTCTTTATCCCTTAAATAACCATCCCTGGTCAGTCCATGCTGACTTGGGGTCTCAGGTCCCAGCTCACTGGGATCTGCCCCCTCCCCCAGGCAGCCAGCGGACACTGCTCCTCCTGCTGGCCAGCCTGGCAGTGCAGGAGGCTGGAAAAGGCAGTGAGCTCAGCCTGGAAGAGACTCTTAGGCCCGTCTTTATCCCACTGGTGAGAACTAGGCCTGTCGCGTCATCTCATGCTAACATGAACTGGACAATCCAGTCCCTGGCTGGTCTGCTGCCCCTTGGAGACAGCTGTGCACAGGGAGGGCACCTCTGCAGGGAAGCAGGCCATCCCTGCCGCCCGGCACAACTTCTCCACCTCCCATGTCTGAGCCGCCAGCATGGGGCAGATGTTAGAGGCTGGGGAGAGGGCTCCCCCTTGTTTCTAAATCTTCAGATTTAGAAAGGCACCCCCTTCTGGGTCTGTGGCTGTAGCTGCAGAACACCTGGATTATGATTGGCTTCACATTCTCTTGAAATCGAATCACTTTTTATTGTAGCTTCTCCTGAATAATAGTATCTGGGAAGTCATGGTTTTGATGTGCTAATTATATTTTTCCAATAGACTAATATACTCCAAAATAAATTGATAATTATTCCAATAAAATCATGTGTACATAGACCCCCCCCCCCGCAATACTTGCACACGCTGGTGGTATGCATTGCACTTTGTGGAAGATACTGGGACTGAGTCTGGATAACACCCTCCATGATGTGGCCCCTGCCTGTTTCTCTGCCTCACGTTCTGCCCCTTTCCTGAGGCATGCAGCCCTCCAGGTGCAGGGACTTTTTTGTTCCTCAAACCTGCCAAAGCGATTCCTACCCCAGAGCCTTTGTGCTGGCTGCTCTCTGTGCCAGCAACACTTCTCGCATGTGGATGGCTCTTTCTCGACGTTAAAGTCCATCTATCTGATCTAGTGGTCTGACACCACACCCCACCCCACCCCACCCTGCACAGCCATTCCTCTCTGTCCCTTGGAAGCAATTTCCAAATCTGACATGGTCTGTTTGTTTGCCTGCTGATTTATTATTTCCCTGTGCTCAGTAAAATGTAAGCTCTGTAAAAACAGAGGCTTTGCCTACACTGTTTAGTCCACTTTCCCAGCACTTAGCACAGGGCCTGGCCCATAATACATGCTCCAAAAATACTTGTTAAATGAATGAAAACTGTAGAGAACAGATACTTAGGTCAGTAGTCAAATGATTAAAAGACAGTTTTATTAGTTGCTTGGTAATTTCTTTTTTTCTTTTTCTTTTTTTAATTTATTTTTTAAAAGATTATTTATTTATTTATTTGAGAAGGAGATAGTGAGAGAGAGCATGAGAGGTGGAAGGTCAGAGGGAGAAGCAGACTCCCCGTGGAGCTGGGAGCCCGATGTGGGACTCGATCCTGGGACTCCAGGATCATGACCTGAGCTGAAGGCAGTTGCTCAACTGCTGAAGGGGGCAGCGTGGAAGTGTGGCTACTGGGGGCATCCAGCTCCATCCCTGCAATTCACAGGGGCATAGGCCACCTGAGTGGCCCACCCAGCCATAGGAACTGGCCAATGGAGAGCAGGAGGGTCAGAGCCACCTCTAGAAGACACTTGTAGCCAGGAGGCAAGAGGTGAGCAGACAACGGTCCAAGGACCAGTCATCCCAGCCTTAGGCCACAAGTAGCCACACCGGCCCAGAGACTCTGCCCATGGGGAACACGGTGGGAGCTAGAGGTGGGATGGAGTAAAAGTAAGGGATGTTGAAACACCTGAAAGTGTCCAATCCATACCTTGAAATGGGAACTGGGAAGAAAGGTGAAAACCCCCTCACTCATGAAGAGGATGGACATGGTTTTCCTTACAAAAGGATTCAGTCCCCAAAGAAATCCAAGACAAGGTTAAAAGCCAATGTTTCCCATTTCCCCCTCTCTCCAGAAGTACAACTGTTATGGATGCCATCACGTACCACCCTGACCCCTGCTTCAGAACAGAGGCACTCCTTCCAGCCACTCAGTATTGCTGGGATCACAGCTCTTCCCAGGGATCGTCCTGCCTTACTTGGGCCAACACCTCCACCCTGGGGACCGTTCATATTCAGTGTCTAGATGATATGGAGTACGAAGGGCTGCCCTTTGCCTTAATCGAGGTGGTTCTGAAGGGCCATGCCAGCTCCCGACCAAGCTTGCTCCCTTCACGTTCCCAGTAAGCTCCCTGCTCACGAAGTCTGAGAGTCTGTCTCCCAGGGAAACCTAGACATATGTAAAACCCTAGTGGGCTGTGTCCTCCACCATCAGTCGCCATATCACCAACATGAGAACTGATTTCCCACCAAAGACTTGTATTAGATTTGCTTCCTGTACTTGAAGTTGAGACAAATCATATCCAAATAAATGACATGTTGGACACCTGAAAGAATGGTGGATCATTCCTTTAAAACTACTCAAGACAATAAAAGTTAAAATTAAAGGAAGGCCATGAAAATAGCCTCTGTAAAGTAATATTCGTGTGGCAGTTGACATTTTCCAAATCTGTTTCACATGAAGCACTTGACCCTGTTTCTGTGCTTCTTCATTTGCTTGGCCTTACCTGTCTCCCAGAGCCCTCAACATACTCATGGCAGAGCCCCTGACTCTCATCCTGGCCAGCTTTCTTGGATAACCCCAGACCCCCTCACACCAGGGTGGAGCTCTGGCTTGGTCTCCATTACACTCAATGCATGAGCCCCGCTGTAGCACTGCAGTGACCAGGACCACATAAACTTGTCTCTTCTCACTGTTTCTAGGTTTAAAAGATGAGTCTGATCCCAAATCCCTAGGGGCTGCCCAGAAGGACAGGGTGATGTCACCTGGAAGTTCAAACAAGTTCATTCTCCACGGGTGGAGTTTGATCATAGAGAGAGTAGAAGTGGAAGGGAAATGACTGTTATACCCTCGCTCTATCTCTGCCCGCTTTCTGCCCCAACAGTGGACACAGAGCAAGGGTTCCATCAGGTCTATCCAAAGACATCTCACAAAAAAGATCACTGACTGCACTTTGTGGTGATGCTGTGACTAGGGTGGTACTCACCTTCTTGGACTCGTTTCCCTTCTTTCTCTTTTCCCCTCACTCTTGCTACCCTGAAATTATATCTCCTCCCACCCCCAAGAAAGCATGCATCAGTATGTATGCTTAATGTAAGCTTTGTTTCATGTGGTTTTTCCTAGACAACCCAGGTGAAGAAGCAGACATTAACTTATTTGCTTGATTTTCACAAAAAGCCATTCTATGGGGGTAAGAATTATGACCGCCACTTTCAGGTGGGTGAACCAGACGTAAAATGAAATACCCAAGATCAAAGCTACCCACCAAGTGGTAGATCAGGACTTAGTCTACCTGTTCTGACTTCAAACTGGGTGTTTCTCTTACTTTGAAAGTGAATTTTCACCAAAAGTTGTGATTCAGAACCACTTAACATATTCTTTTCCCGGAAAGGAGGTATCTTGGGGTGGGCGTGGGGGACAACAATCCCCGGAAAGGAGATTGAAGAACCTCCTGCAAGGAGGCTGATGCGTTGAGATGATACACCCACGGACTCTTACCAGCTTCCACTCTCCACATCACACTCGGAGGTACTGTGAGGGCTAAGGAGAAAAACATGGCCGCCGGGTACATTCATTTCCTGAGACTGCCTTGACAAATTGCCACAAACTGGGTGGCTTAAAGCAACAGAAATGTAATCTTTCACAGTTCTAGAGGCCAGAAGTCTTAAATCAAAGTGTCAGCAGGGCTGTGCTCCTCTAGAGATTCTAGGGAAGAATCTGTTCCTTACTTCTTCCAGCTTCTGGCAATTGTCCTCAGTCCTTGATTTGTTGTCCACATCTCTCTGATTAGTATTCACTTGGCCTTCCTCCTGTGTGTCTGCCTTATCTGCGTTCACCTGTCTCTTACAACCTTCAGGGCTCTCTCGGATAATCCAGAGAGATATCCTTGTCTCAATATACTTAATTAAATTATGTCTGTGAAGACTCTTTTTCCAAAGAGGTAACATTTATAAATTCCAGGCATTAGGACTTGATCTATTTGGGTGGCCATTATTCCACCTAGGACACTGTATAATAGGCCACCTTGACCAGAGACATTGGCGTGTCCTTCAACATTCATGAAAACAGTATCTAGTGTTCCTTTACTTCATACTATTTGCCTCATGGGCTGGCACCGAGGAGGAGTCTGGGCTGCAGAGGTGGCTGACCACGGTTTCTGCTCATCGGGCAGTGAGCTAGGGTGGGGTAGAGGGCACCAGAACTGAATTTACCCTCCGGGCCCTTCCAGCCGTAGGTACGGGAGAAGTCTGTGTCTCCGATGTTGTCTGGCTAGTGTCCCCACCGCTCCCCTGCTGCAGGGATCACAGAGGACGCTGGGCTGCTGGGCTTATGTTTGAGTTTTCAGTTACTCAATCTGCCAGTCACGCTGATCTAATATTTATATTTTGCAGAACTGTCTCATGGCAAGTTTGGGAGGAGAAAATCCGCCTAGTCACAAATATTTGCAGTACTTGGCTTTGCTGCACTTCGGCCAGCGATGTTGAAAACGGGGTCAGGTGCCGCCCTGAGGTGACCAATAGATGTGCCTCTTGGAGCAGTCTCCTGGCACAGTCGTCTTCCTTGGCCACCCCTGGAGCTCACGGAGGTACTGAAAGGAAAAGGAGAACAACTGGGCCTGACTGGGGGGCCAGATGCCCTTGGAAGAAAGGTGTAGCCAATACCAACGTCTTTCCTTTGTTTATTCTTCCTCTCTGTCTTCCTCAAGGGCCTCGTCCCCGTTTGTGAATTACCATCTTTGTCTTCAAGGTCCCTTCACAGTTTCTGTCTCCTTGCTTGCAGGAGTCAGCATCATTTCCAGTTTCCAGAAAATGCAGGCACTTGGATTCCCACCCCCACTCCCGCCCCGTGACCTGCCTTCACACCCTTCCTCCCCTCTCTCTCTTAGAGCCACTCAAAGTCAGGTCTTCCGCTGACACAGAGGTTCAGCCTTTCCTGTATGCTTGGAGTCTTCCTTTCCTGTGTGCTGGGGGTCTTCTTCCCCAAATTAGTCCTCCCTCTTTTCATCAACAGTGTTACTGTTGACATATATCTCATATCCCATAAACTCCCCCTTTTGAGGTTTAAAGCCAGTGTTTTTTAGTCTATCAATCAAGTTTTGCATTAATCAGCACTGTTTAATCCTATAATATCTTTTCTTCTTTTTTAGAGAGAGAGAGAGAGAGAGAGAGAGAGAGAGAATCTCAAACAGACTCCCTGCTGAGTGCAGAGTCGGTTGGGGGCTCAATCCCTCTGCCCTGAGATCATGACCTGAGCCAAAATCAACCAACTGAGCCTCCCAGGCGCCCCTAATCCTATACCACCATTATCATCATAAGAAGAAAGCCCAACCCATTAGTAGTCAATGGTCCTTTGCATTTCCCACCCTTACTCTACACTCCCTCCCTCTGGGTAACCACCTCCCTCTTTTCTGTCTCTGTAGTGTTTCCTATTCTAGATAGTTCCTAGACTCCCACAACTGGTGATCTTTTCTAAGTGGCTTCTTTCAGTCAGCATGACATTTTCAAGGTTTACTCAGTGTTGCAGGTAGCATGTATCAGATTTCATTCCTTTTTATGGATGGGTAACAGTGGACTATATTTGTTTATCCAGGCATCAGTATGTGGAATTTCAGTTGTATCCACTTTGGACTGTTATGAATAACAATGTCATGAACATTCATGAATGAGTTTTCGTGTGGACATATGTTTTCAGTTCTCTTGGGAATATACCTAGGAGTAGAGTTGTGAGGTCATATGGTAATCCTATATTAACATTTTGAGGAACTGCTACACTGTTTTCCACAGCAACTACACCATTTTACTCCCCATCAGCAATACATAAGGGTTTGAATTTCTCCACATGCTCACCGACATTCATCTTTTTAATTTTCCCATGCTGGTAGGTGAGTAATGGTATCTCAGTATATTTGTTATTTGTAGTTCTCTACTGACAAATGATATCGAACATCTTCTTATGAGCTTATTGGTTATATGTAAGTCCTCTATAGAGAAATGTCTATTCAGATGCTTTGCTCAATTTAAAGTCCGTCTTTATCTTTTTATTATTGAGTTGTGGATATATATATATTTTATATATATTATATATTGTTTGGATTTATTATATTACATATTTTAGATATCAGTCCTTTGTCAGATACATGATTTGCAAATATTTTCTCCCATTCTGTGGATTACTTTTTTACTTTCTTGTCTTTTCATGTTTGTTTTCTCGTGCTTCTAAAGGCACAGTTTTAAAATTTGATGAAGTCTAATCTATCTATTTTTGTTTTCGTTGTTTGTGCTTTTAGTGTCCTGAGGAGTCATTGCTTAATCCAATATTACAAAAATTTACTTTTATATTTCTTCTAAGAGTTTTAGAGTTTTTCTCTTATCTTTAGGTATGGCATCCATTTTGGTTTAATTTTTTTATGTAGTGTACATTAGGAGTCCAAAGTTATTCTTTCATGTATGGATATCCCATTGTCCCAGCCTTTTTTTTTTTGTTGAAAAAGCTATTCTTTCCCCATTTGATTTGTCCTGATGCTCTTGTTAAAAATCAATTGATCATAAATATAAGGCATTATGTCTAGGTTCTCAAATGTGTTGTTGTCTTGTTTATGGCAATATATACTATCTTGATTACTATAGCTTTGTAGTGGGATTTTGAAATCAGGACATATGAATTCTCCCACTTTTTTCTTTTTCAAAATCGTTTTGGTTATTCTGGGTCTCTTGCATTTCTGTAGGAATATTAGGATCAACTGTCGATTAGTGCAAAAAAGCTAGCTGGGATTCTGGTAGGCAGGGGTTGCATTGAGTCTGTAGAACAGTTTGGGCGGTATTTCCCTCTTAATATTCAGTCTTTGAATCCAGTAATATGAGATGTCTTTTTATTTATTTAGATCTTTTAAAATTTCTTTTAACAATATTTAACAAGTCTTACACTTTTGTTAAGTTCTTTCCTAAGTATTTTATTCTTTTTAATATTAAAATAGAATTGTTTTCTTAATTTTATTTTTGAAATTTTCATTGCTAGCCGGTAAAAGTTTAACTGATTTTTGTGTATTGACTGCGTATCCTACAACTTTGCTAAACTTGTTATTAGTTCTAACAGTATTTTGGTGGATTACTTCGGTTTTTCATTATACTAGATCATGTCATCAATGACTAGAGATAGCTTTACTTCTTCCTTTTCAAACTGGATGTGTTTTATTTATTTATTTTTTTGCCTAGTTTTCCCAGCTAAAATCTCTAGTGCCACACTGAGTAGAAATGATGAGTGGATGTCCTGTCTTATTCCTCAAGTTGGAAGGAAGCTTTTGGTCTTTGACCAAAAAGTATGACTCTATTAACTGTGGGCATTCATAGATGCTCTTCATCGGGTTGGAGAAGTTCTCTTCTATTCCTAATTTGTTAAGGGGTTTTTATCATGAAGTGGTGCTAGATTTTGCTGAGTGCTTTTTCTGTGTATATTATCCTTTTTCCCCCTTATGTTATTTATTTATTTATTATTTGTTTATTATTAATTTATTTATTTTAGAGAGGTAGACAGTTTGGGGGGAAGGAGCAGAAAGAGAGGGTGAGAGAGAATCCCAAGCAGGCTCCATGCCCAGCACAGAGTTCAATGTGGGGCAAATCTCAGGACACTGAGATCATGACCTGAACCAAAAATCAAGAGCTGGGTGCTGAATCTACTGGGACACCCAGACACACTTCCCTTTGTGTTATTAATAAGGTGCATTGCTATTCATATGCTGAACTGATCTTTCATTCCTGGGATAAATCCCACTTGGTCATGGTGTATGATTTTTTTGTTTCTAGAGTCCTTTGTTTTATATCTGCCATATTTTTTCTCTATTGATTTCTTTTCTCTAGCTGATAAATATGCTCAATTTTTTTTCAGTAATAACAGAGCACCAAATAAACTTGTTTCATGGGTCCTATGCCCTGTCCCTAAGCCACTGCCCCATCTCATTTCTTTTATTTTTATTCAAGTTTTGGAAAGAGTTGTCCTGTTGTTGGCTTAATACTGATTCATAACTTAACCAAAATGGAAGCTTGTTTTTTTTTTTTTAAAGATTTTATTTATTTATTTGACAGAGAGAGAGAGAGAGAGAGAGAGAGAAAGAGAGATAACAAGTAGGCAGAGCAGCAAGCAGAGAGAGAGGAAGATGCAGGCTCCCGACTAAGTAGAGAGCCGAACACAGGGCTCGATCCCAGGACCCTGAGACAGGACCTGAACCAATGGCAGAGGCTTAACCCACTGAGACACCCAGGTGCCCCTGGAAACTTGTTTCATTAAGATCATGAAGGACTTTCCAACTACCAAAGCCCATAACCCTTTTTAGATCTTACTTTATTAGATTTATGTATCATTCTATAGTTTGTTTCCTGTTTTCTTCTTTTTTGAAACTTTCAAATCCCTGGTTTGATCTGTATCTTTTTTTATTGCAGTTTATTGTTTTCCTTTGTGGGCATTTCCCCCACTGCCTATAAATACTGGATTCCTTAAGGTCCTGTCTTTGTTGTACTTCTCTCACTTTATATCTTATCTGGGAAGTCTCATAGATGCTCATCATTTTTATTATCATCTGCATGCTGAGGAATAATGAATCTTTACCTTTTCTCAGATCCAGCCAGATATATCTCAACATCTGGACATCACAATTTGAAAGTGCCACATGTTCCTTATATCCAAGAAGTCAAAATAAAACTCTGAAGCCTTTTTATCCTGCCCAACTTGTTCTTCTTCTAGCATGAAGCAAATTTCTGGGATTTAGGAAAATTTAAGCATCATTCTAAGTGAGGTGAGAATTGACTCAGTTTACCAAGGCAGGTGTCAATCCTACCTTTTCATTGCTGTGAGATGCTGTGTAGTAGGAAGAGATAATTCAACATTTTACCCTTTCCTCAGAGAACTTTTAGTCTTAACTAAGAGACAGGAACAGATATAGATGACTGGAATCCAAGGCAGTTGAGAAAAGCAAGCTGGGGTTAAAAAAAGAATGATGATAGGAACTCAAAGGAGAATGAATTTGATTCTGCCTGGGAAGATGTCATATGGAGGCGGGGAGACCTCCCAGAACTGATGACTTTTGAACTGGGACAGGAAGGTGAGTGGGACTTAGATGGGGCAGGATGGTAGAGAACTGGCTGAGCTGTCAGGGGGATAAAGCCAGTGTGTTCAGGGAGGAACATATGGTTCGGTGTGTCTGGTGGGAGATTGGAGGGAAGTATCAGGTGTTTAGGTGGAAGCCAGGATTTGAAGTGCCTTGGATGCTACTATGGAGAATTCAAGATTTTATTCCATAGACAGAAGAGACTCTCTGAAGCTGTTAAGAGGAATAGTGACAGCATCCAAGTCACGTCTTAGAGACATTCGAAGAGTCCTATGCATCTAATGTTTACATGATTTTAAAATAATTACTCAGAGTCAGTGAAGTAGAAGAGGTCTTGAGTGATCACCTAGTTCTTGTTTTTGCTTTGGAAGGTGTGGTTTCTTATATTTTAAAATAAAGGGATGATGAAGTAGCATCGGACATTAACCTGCTAAAGTTTGGCCACTTCTTCACAGGAATTCTTCTTCCCCAGGCTCCTCTGGCTTTGTCCCTTGCCAATACTGAAATGTGTGTCACTGTGTCCTGAAGGCAAGAGGAAAAAGCATACATTTAACAAACAGGATAAAAGGGGCACAAACAAAAACCCACCAACAGCTGTACATGGCAGGTGTACAGACTCTCCCCCACTCAACAGCCCTCCCCCACCCCGCCATCCTGCAACATTGCTGAGGTCAGAAAACATAGGCAAAGTGGGGCTTCCTCAGGGCACAGCACTTGAATTTCATGATCTGCTCCATGGCTTCCTTTTCGCTTCCCTAACAGGGAGACATTTCTCCCTCCCTCCGCTCTCATAAGTCACTCTGGTCATCTGTGAAGTTCTCATGACTTCTATTCCTAGGCTACCTATGAAATCCAAGGGCAGGACTCTGTTATCCATTGCTGTATTCTTTATGGTGTCCAGTGCAGAATCCTGGGCATCCAGGTGCCTTAGAATAGTGATTAGCAAAATGTGAGCAGCCTGGGGGGATGTAAAGAACATTCTGGGGAGTGGGAAGAAAATATAAGAACTTCATTCTTACATTCTTATATGACTTCATTAAGTCAACATAAGAAATGAAGCTTTATTATTCTTGAATGTATAGACTGACAGAAGTATGTACATATAAAATATAAATAAATGTATTGGGATGAATGCTTAAAGTTTTTAGTAAGTTTTGATTAAAACATATTGCAGATCATGTTCTAGGTGCTGAATTAATGATTGTTGTGTGAAGTAACTCTAAAGTATTTGGTGTAAATAGGAAAATTCATTACCAAAGAAAAGCTGGATCATTGATTTATCCATTTATTCATGCCAGCAAATGGATATAAATATTAAATAGTGCCTGTATGAGCCAGGCAATGTGTTAGGCTCTGTGGGTTGTTTTGTTCAAAGATGAATATAATGTATGTGGAGGGACTTTGACAAAGTTTTAACTCCACATACTATGAGCAAGGTTATAGGGCAGTATATGGGGAAATGGATACCCTCATTGCCTCATGGGGGGTGGAGCATTTAGGCACCACTTTTCTGAAGGGCATTTTGAAAAACACGTCAAAGACCTTTAAAAGTTCATACCTGGACCCAATAAGTTCACTTCTAAAAATTTATCTACAGTATAACCAAGGATTTATGCAAATACTTAACTGCAAGAACAATTGTCACAGCATGATTTCTAATGTTGAAAAATCAGTAACAGCCCAAATTTTCAACAACATGGGATTGCTTACATAATATGTGTTACTTCCATTCACATTAAAAACTGATATGCAGATACACATTTAATTACATTGCAACTTACAGTGTTTTAAAATTAAAATGAGTTATAGAGTATTATCTAATACACAATGGTTCTATTATTATACATCATATAGGAAAATATATGCTAAGTGTGCTAAGACTTTTTTTCAGTATTAGTTTTGAAAGCCACGTATTGTAAAATACAGTTCTGTGAATTTTAACTATGTGTAGGTTTGTGGAACCATCACAGCCCTCAGGACAGGCAGTTCTACACAGCTTCAAAACACACACACACACACACACACACACAACTACACACACCCACCCTTGTGCTATCATTTGGGGTTATACCAAAATAGCTGGCAACTGCTAATGTGTTCTCTGTTGGAATAGTTTGGCCTTTTTCCAGAATGTCACATAAATGGGATCCTATAGGATGTAACTTTTAAAAGTGGACTTCTTTCATTCAGTGTAATGCCTTGAAGATGTGGTGCTAATAGTTTCTTTCTTTTATTGTCGAGTAGTATTCCCTCTTTAGGCCAGTACCACAGTAGTTTACTCATGCATTTGTTGAAGAACACTGGGCTGTTTTCACTTTGATGCACTATGAAGAAAGCTGCCATAAACATTTGTGCACAGATATTTCTGTAAACATATGTTTTGCTAGTTAAGTGCATGTTTTTCTTTGTAAGAACCTACCAAACTGTTTTGCCTTTATATTTTTCCGCCACCAAAGTATAAATGGTAACAAGTATGGGTTATTGTCAGATTGTTTTCTGTATTGTTTTGTTTTGATCTATTTTAACCATTCTAATAGGCATTTAGTGGCATCTTAATCCTGATTTTCATTTTCATTTCCTAATGGCTGATGATGTTGGACACTTCCTTATGTGTTTATTTGCCATCTGTATATCCTCTGTGATGAAGTGTCTATTCAAATCTCTTGTCCGCTTTGAAAAATCAGATGGTGTACTTTCTTATGGTTTACTATGGAGAGCTCTTAATTTGCAACTATATTCTCCCAGTCTTTACTTTGTATTTTCATTCTCTTACTAATATCTTTCATAGAAAAAAGTTTTTATTTTAATGAAGCCTTATCCATGTATTATTTTTTTTTCTTTTATGGATTTTGTTTTTAGTGTCATAACTAAGAAATCTTTGCTTACCCCAAGGTCATGAAGATTCTATCTTATTTCACTTATAAAAGTGTTACAACTTTATATTTTATATTTATGTCTGAGATCCATTTTCAGTTATTTTTTCCTATAAGACATGAGGTTTAGGTTGATTGACTCATATTTTTGCATATAGAAGTTCAATGATTCCAACATGAGTTTTTGAAAATAAATTGCCTTTGTGCCTCTGTAAAAAATCCATTAGCCATATTTGTGTGTGAGTCTGCTTATGGCCTCTCTATTCTATTCCAATGATCTCTGTGTCTATCCTTTTGCCCAAACCACATGGTCTGATTACTTTATGGTGGGTCTTGAAATCAGTAGGATGAATTTCCTAATTATATTCTTCTTTTTCAAGTTTGTTTTGGTTATTCTAATTCCTTTGCCTTTTCATATAAAATTTATAATAACCTTCATTGTATCTACAAAAAATAACTTGCTGGAATTTTGACTGGAAATTTATTAACTTTTTATATCAGTCCATAAAGAATTGACATCTTAAGTATATTGAGTCTTCCAACCCATGAGTATGGTATATCTCCCTATTTGCATTAATTTAACCAAGTTTGGGGTTTAGAATATGGTTATTTTCTTTTTGTTTATTTGCTTATTTGGATAGTGTCTCAATTCTAAAATTTGTTGTTATTTTTAAATTTAATTATCAGGTCTTTTCATAGACAATGGAGAGGGCAGATCAAAAAAAATCAGACTAGAGATTAGATGACAATCGTGGTGAGCTGCAGGCAGACCCAGCTATCAGTGGGTAAGGAATTTCAGTAGACAGACATGGCATCTGGAGAGTATGGTGAAAGGTGGCTGTAGGTCAGAATCTGGAAGGAGCAAGGAAAGATGGAGGTTCTAACAGAAAATATGCCAGTGATGAGACAATGTTTCCTGTTGATTCAGGCAGGGTCTGAGCATCATAAGAGGTCAGGAAACATGGTCCTAGCTACTGGGAACCAGGAGGGGGACATCCAGTCTCTAGTGGGAGTGGAGATAGTTAACAAAGGCATGGGATAGATAGCAAATGCCCCAGACACTAAAACTGGAGCACACATGGGAATGAGGCGGTGACCCAAATATGGATTTATATCCATATTTGGATATGAAGGAAGGATTGACCAGGTATACTAAATTCTGAGTCTTTTGAGAATCTGGACTAAGGCCCCTGAAATTCTACTTGACTACATCCTAAACTGGTCCTAGGAATGGTATGGTGTTGATCCCAAAGATGGAATTTGAGTGGCCTCAGTTGTGAAAAGAGGAGGAATGTTAGGGTAGGAAGCCAGGTGGAGCATTGCTCATTTGTTCACTTATTCACCCAACATTCACTACATGAAAGGCATTCTTACGTTATTGCTACAATCCATGGTCATGCTGTCTCCTTGTGGAATGAGTAGATAGTATGCCTACACACGCTCGAGCACACACCCTCTTTCACACATGCATGTGCTCATGTGCGCATGCATGGGTGGTTGCACGGAGGAATGGCAAGCATTGGCGAAATGCCAGCTGGGAAACCCACGGTACTAAGCCTCAGGCACTAGGAGCCCCATGCATCAATTCACAAGGTAGCCGCTAACATCAAAGAGTGTTGGGATTGTTCCAGAACTGGGGCAGAGGGTAGCTGTGACCTTGAGGTCTTGTGACACCAGAGAATAAGTTGATGCATTTCCTTGGGATTGAAAAAAATTCTAGATGGTATTTGAACAGCTGAGCCTAAGGACACAATGAATTGACCAAAGAGGGAAAGGGACATATAAAAAAAAAAATTAAGTAGTTCTTAATTTAGATAGCAGCATGAGTGGGGGTATTTTTTTTTCCAGCAGGAAAGGGGATTAGCAGCTTCTTTTTAGCATCTAAGAACAAAAAGACAGCCAGTCTCTTGACTTGAACTTGTTTATTATAAGCCCTTATCATAAACCATCACTCTCCGTGTATTGATTTCTAGCCAACGATTAACCAGATGTGACCTTAGAGCCTTGATAATAGCTGGGGAACTCACTCAACAGAGGGAAGCCTGCTAATTTATGAACAAAGCAGGTATTTACAGACCCCCTCAGCCTGGGGTGAGTACTTTTCCATCCAGGTGGCATAGGAAGTCACAAACACAGAGTTCTGAGGGGCCTTGAATGTGAGCTTGTGCTGACCATTGGGAAGGATGAGGTGGTCTAGACCTGACTGGAAGTGATTTGATGCAAAAATCATGAAACCAGCTTCCTGCTGTGGAGTACTGAAATTCAGTGCTTAAGTCACCACGTAATAGGATTACTACTAATAATGCCATTCACTCTTGTATACATTACGCTTTACAAAAGTTTTTTATAGACATTATCGTGGCAATATTTTTTCTGTATGATTCCCTTTATATAAAGTTCAAAAATAAACTCAAGTGAGCTATAGTGTTTAGAGATGCATACTTAGGTAGTAAAACCATATAGCAAATCAAGGAAATGATCACAATAAAATCCGGGAGCAAAGACTCTAGAGGGAGAAAGCAGGTGTGATAGGGAAAGTGTGATAGGGAAGGTGCACGTGTAGTCCTTCTGGGTGTTGGTCATTTCTTCCCGTGAGTGCAGCTTTCTCAGGGATTCACTTTGCAATAATTGGTTAAACTGTACCCATATGACCTATGCATTTTGTATACTAATGTGTGCTTTATTTTACATACATAGAACAAGCAAAAAGTCAAGAAAGAAAGGGAGTCATTTCCTTCCTCTGTGTCCTTTGAATCATAATTGATTGCTAGTTATTGAGATTCTAGGCTAGAGATGGCTAAAGCTATGCAACATATAAAGTGGGAATCCCTGGAGAGTATTGTGCATGAATTGACCATATTCCTTATTTAGAAAAATCAATCTCTCTCTCTCTCTCTTTCTCTTTCTTTCTCTCTCTCTCTCTCTCTCACACACACACACACACACATATATATATGCACATACATATAGTTCTAGTCTGAGGGTCCCATGGAACGACTAAGCAGAACGATGAAGAGGCTTCCTCAAGGTCACCAGATGATGTCAGAGTTAGAATTGGATCTTAGGAGTTCTTCATCTGATGCTTCTCATTTAATGCTCTTGGATGAGGATAGTATTGCACTTACAGCTTAAAACATTCCCCACATCTGTTTATTTCAGATGGAATGGAGTGGGTATCTTGGCTGATTTTGGAATTGTCTGCTGGTTTTCAAACTTGCTTTAAAAGATGGAGACTGTTTGGCTCTGTACTAGTTAGACACGTCAAAGAAAGGTTCACTTGGCATTGTGAGTTAAGCCAGTGGGAAAGATGTGCTTGATTTCTGAGTAACAACAGCATCTTGAGAAATTAGACCCTCTTTTACATATGAGATTAAATCTCATTACACCAAATATATTATGTGTTCACTGTAAAGCATTTAGAAAAATTCAGGAGAGATAAATAGGAAAAAATAACTACCTGTAATCCCAACTTGCGGACATAAACATTGTTAAACTTTGGTAAATCTTTTGGTATGTTTGTTTAAAAAGTGTTTGCCAAACTGATATCCTAAAATACAGTTTTGAAACTTGTATTTAAAAAAAAATCTTACCAGTGTATTGTGATTCTGTCTTCATATTAATAATTCTTCTATAACACAATTTTTAAGGCCCGTGTAATATAATGTTGTGTAAGTGAATGTATCATGTTTCTTAAAAAAACAATTTCCTTTTGTGGACTATTTGGTTTTTTCAATTACTGCTTTTGCAAATAATGTTGCAGTAAGCATCTTTTTAATTAAGTCTTTGCACACACCCAGTATTATTCCCTTAGAATAAATTCCTAGAGGTGAAATCACTGAGTCTGGGTCAAAGGGTATGCACAGTTTAAAGGTTTTTGTTATGTTTGCCTAATTGCCTTTCAGAAAGATTATCTCAATTTATGCTCCCCCAAGGAGTGTATAAAAGTGTTTTCCTCAGCCATGCTAATGCTAGATATTCTCATTTAAAATGTTAAAAAAATTTTGTTTACTAGTAAGGTTCCAGTTTTTTCCTGTCTTTCTAGCCCTCATGCTGCTTCAATTCTTTTAGCTCATCAAGTAAAATTGTGTACTATCTCTTCTATAAGAGTCCTGATGATTAAACATAGATTACAGGATGAAGAAACCTCATGTGTATGTATGCACTTAAAATTTTCCACTTAAACCATGAAGAGAATCCATTATTAACGAAAAGAAGAATAGATTTTTGTCCATGTTAACACTACAACTCTCAGCTGAGTCGCTTATTTATCTAACTAATACCCCATTAGGCGTTCCAAGCACATTCACATATTGTTAAAATACCTAATGATCATTCATAGAAATGAGAAGTCAAACAAGCCCAGAGTATCAATTTGCCAAATTCAACAAGCTCCTTGGCAATGTGCTTACAAGACCCTATGGGGGATAGCAGCCATGAATAGGTTAGATAGCCCGTTAGTTTATGAAAAGAGCTGTCGAAGCCATCATAATCTATCTGCCAGCATTTCACTGACATTTTTTTTCTGAGCTTATGGTGATAGAAAGCTATTTCCCACATTCCTACTCAGGCACTCAGCGGAACGATGGACAGGTTAAATCCCAATAAAACAAATATTGCTATGATGCAAATCTTTCTATAACTGAAAGAATGTTAGGCCCCAGGTGGAATTCCATTTATTTCAAATATTTTTTTGATGTCATAAAATCCTAACACAACAAAATAATTGGGACAATGCTTGGGCCTACATTCTATTGGGATTTGACTTATTAGTGATAGTTTGATTAACATGGCTTCTGGAAAGAAATCTCCTTTGATTAAAACAGCAGCCTGGGGGAGAGCAGCTTGGGAGAAGTATGGACTTGTTCTTAGTTATTGCCGAGGTCTAGAGGGTAGAACTGAGGTCAGTGGGTAGAAGTAACAGAGTTTGATTATAGATAATCTTAAGGAATACATTTCCAACAATCAGGGTTGTGCCAAGAATGGCTGACTTGTGAGTTTGGAAATGCCCTTTTACCCATCAGGGTCCGAGCTCCCACTGGAGGAGCAGTAAGGAATGCCAAGGAGGCATTTCCTTTATTGTGGGACCCAGGATCTGGGTTTTCAGAGCAAGTCACATGGACAGACCTGGGGTGGGTTATTCTACCAATGACTGTTTATTAGTAACAAGAACCATGAATAATTTCAAGCTAATATTTTTCAAATAGCTTATTCTCTATTTTGATTTTGAATAATAAGCTAGTCAAAGACAGATTGCCAAGGTGAAGGCCGTCATCATCTGAGTTAGGCCATACTGCCATGTTAGATTATTTCCTCCAAATCTTGGAGGCATCAGAGCCTTTCTTTCTTTCTCACAGAAGCTTCACTGAAGGCCAGATGGTTCTCCAAGGTGGCTCCCTTTCGACAAGTGGTCTACTTTAATTTTGTGCCTCTCTTGCTCTTGTCTCAAGAGGGGACGTCTAGGGCCTCCGTGGCAAGGGAAGACAAAGCCTGGAAACCTCACAGAAACTCTTCTATGCCTTCATGTGGGCCACTTCCATTTACTACAGTCCATTGGTTAGAGTTACATAGTCACCCAGCCCATCTGGGCTGCAAAACTGTCCTCCTGTGTCCCCAGGAAGAGATAAGCGAAGCAGTCCTTGTGAACCCATAGTGTTATGTTTTGCCAAGGTGCCATAGATTTTCTTTACTTTCATATCTTACCTTGAGGGAAACATATTTTCTTTACCCTATCATAGAACAAACTAAAGCATGACTTCTACTTTACCACACCAATGATTTTTTTTTTAAAGATTTTATTTACTTATTCGACAGATAGAGATCACAAGTAGGCAGAGAGGCAGGCAGAAAGAGGAGGAAGCAGGCTCCCCGCTGAGCAGGGAGCCCGATGTGGGGCTTGATCCCAGGACCCTGGGATCATGACCTGAGCCGAAGGCAGAAGCTTTAACCCACTGAGCCACCCAGGCGCCCCCCAATGGCTGGTTTTAAGTAGCCTTAGCTGTTAACTTGCTCCACTGTTGTAAAAAGTTTGTTCTATCTGAGAAGTTGGGGGTATGTATTCTCTATGACATCCATACCCTCTCTCCTGATGCAGTACTTATCCGGAATAAAGTTACCAAAGATGGTTTCTGAGCTTCTTGAGGAATCCTCATGTTTTTCTGACTTTCTGCTCTGGATCCCTCTGTGCTGGGTCTCCTCAACGCTCACTGTTGAGGAAAAGGAGTGTGTTAGTTTGTTAGGGTCATTGTCACAAGGCACCACAAACTGGGGGGGCGGGGGGGCATAAACAACAGAAGCTTATTGTCTCATTGCTCCAAAGGCTGGGAGTCTGAGATCAGAGTGTCCCTTCTGAGGCTGTGACGGAGAGTCTGTTCCGTGCCTCTCTCCTAGCCTCTGGTGATTTGCTGGCAGTCTTTGGCATTCCTTGGCTTGAAAAAGCGTCTTCCTGATCTCTGCCCTCATCTTGACATGGCATTCTGCCTGTGTGTGTCTCTCTCTCCGTATCCACATTTCTCCTTTTATAAGGACACCCATAATACTGGCTAAGGACCACCCCAATGACCTAACTTCAGCTTGGTGACCTCTGTTAAGACCCCATCTCCAAATAAGGTCACATTTTGAGGCAAGAGACCTGAGTTTCGACCCACTTTCCTTTTTTGAGGCTCTGTGCTTTGATCTGTTAGAAGAGGGGGTTGGGCTGGTGAACTTGGAGGTTCTAGCCTGCTTTGAGACTCCATTATACCGTTGGTGACACTGTAAGGTATAAAGGCATCATGTTAGAAGAACCCATGGCTAGAAGGTTCTGTGTGGCTTTCTGGGTCCCTAATCTACTACTACGGCATGGCTTAGGTGCAAGGAAGAGAGGCCACACATCGTGGCTTATGTGCTGAGGGACTTATTTTGGCAGGCAGGTTTAAATGTAGGGTCTTTTCTCTTTCACACATATATACGTATATGCACACAGCTTTGTTGTTGGATAGAGGAGGGAGATATTTTTAAGAGCGGAGTCTTTTATCCCCTCTTTTTTTTTTCCTGGAAAAGATGAAATCATCCATTTATTCTGGACCAATTACAAGCACTAGAAAGCACAGGAGGAACAGAAAGCCTGGTCACAAATAAATATACACTGGGGGAGGGGGGAACAGAGGAAACTGTTATTGATTGGCCTTGTAAAATCTGCTGCTGAATCGATAGCAATTTCTGGAAATGCCAGACATTTATTTTGTGTGGCTTGAACAGCGGAGATAATAATAAACGTACTTATGAAGTGAGTCTCTTGACACCATTTCCTTGAGCCCCTTATAACAACACACATACATAATGGGTCTGATAGCTCTATGAGCCACAGCGAGCGGACTTCAGACTCACGGCCCCAGTTGCCCACCACCAGCCTCCCCTCCGTGTCGGGCACAGCATTCAAATAAGTGTCTTAAGAAAGCATGGACGACCGAGCTGCCTGAAGAGATGGGAGAGATGTCCTCATCAGCTGTGGATAGGTGGGCGGGGTTTGTTCTGAGACTCAGGGAAGAAAACCAGATACTAAAAATGCTGGATCCTGGCTGGCCATTAGGAATTTCTGAGCCTGCCCTCTCACCTGTCCTCTCTGACCCCTGTTCAGCATTTCTTTCTAACGATGGGCAGCTTCCCTGAAGTGGATGCCCCCTCATCCCTATCTGTCCTCTGTGGCCAGTCCTTTCTCTCTACTCCATGTGCAAGGACAATTGATAGCTTTATCAGGGCCGTTATGTCTGAGAGAAGTCTCAGCAGTGTTACAGGAATCAGGAAGTTGCTCAATGTGCTTCAGTGTAGTCAAAATAGCTACCATTTATTGAGCACCTATTACGTGCTATGTGCTTCACACTCAGGGCCTCATTTACTTCTTCGCACAGCCTTTGAGTCACTATTATTCTTTT
>PISX010017660.1:0-42782 GCA_004024625.1 Mellivora capensis | reverse complement strand
TTCTAAGCTGTTTGTTCCAGGCTTCCTCCTGATCCTTTCTCTCTATCTGTTTGTCCTCCAGATCACTAATTCTATCTTCTGTCTCAGTTACCCTAGCTTTTAGAGAATTTAGATTAGATTGGAACTCATTGAGAGCCTTGTGAACATCATCCCTGGTGGCTTTCAGTTCTGCCCTAATATTTTGAACATCATCCCTGGTTCTGCCCTAATCAATTCCATTTGGTCGTCCCTGGTTTTCTCCAACCTCGCTATTGCCTGGATAATTGTTAGCCTGAAATCCCTTTCCGACATAATGTCTATGTCAATAGCCATTAGCTCTGTTGCAGAGGGCCCATCCTCTGAATTTTTCTTCTGTTGGGCATTCCTCCTCCTAGTCATTTTGGTGAGAGTTGGCTGAATGGTTGTAGCTGGATGTATCGACCTTGGTGCAGTGAAGGTGCACCCTGGAATGCTTCTGAGCAATCAAGATTCCCCACCCAAATGTAAGAAAAATAGAAAGAGAGAAAGCAGAAAAAGAAAGAAAGAGAGAGAGAGAGATAGAGAGAGAGGAAAAAGAAAGAAGGATAAAAGAGAAGGCTCAGCCCAAATGGGCCCCAAGGTAAGGTTTGTGGAGTATACAAACAAATAGAGACAAACAAAAAAGACTGATAAAAGTATATGACAAGAGAAGAAAAAAAATATGTACATATATATGTAGAAGTAAAACAAAGAAACAGACAAACAAACAAACAAAAAAAGAACCTCGTCAAAAAGAACCCTAAGTATAAGATTTATAGACTACGAGGACAAACACAAGTATACAAAAATACTGGTAGGAGAAAAAGATGGGAGAGTGGTTGTAAATTCTCAATGTGGGCGAGGAAGGTTATTTTGCTTCTTCTTGGATGTATCTTGATATCTTTTTTAAGGGATACAACTTTCCTAAGATATCAGGGGATTAAAAATTTGTTTACCTATAGGGGTAGCATTGACTGGGGAAAGGGGATTACCTTGAATTTTAACTCTATATGAATATTAGCAAATAAAAGTAAAGAAAAGAATGATCTAAACTAAAGTGAAATTTTAAAAAAAATATAAAAAATAGAAAAGCAAAAGAAAAACATGGGTATATGCATCAAAAAGTTCAGGTTAGAAGGTTATTATGGAATTTGATTTACTGGACGTCTCACTGTGATGGTAAATAGGCTAAAAAAATCTATTTAACAAAGTAAAAAAGATTAAAAAATTTTTTTTTAAATGAACCAGAATAATGGGAACAAATTAAGAATTAAACGTATCTATGAAGTAGTAGTGTTTGTTGTCTTCTCGGGGGGTTGGCTTTCTGGGGGAGGGGCCTGCCGTGTGGGTTTTCAGGCGGTGTTTCCTGAGTTAAGTCCTCCTGCCTCCCTCCAGGGGGTGGGCTCTGAGGAAACCGGGCCTTTAGGCTTTTGTTCTCTGGAGGTTTTTATGTCTGTTCCTTTGTTTTCTCTCCCCCCTTGGCAGCTCCAGATAGTTCTTGGAGGTTTAGAGGAAAGCAAACTGCACCCAGACCTCCCTCCCAGAGAGAAGCCCCAGTCTGTTTCCCTCTGGGTGCTGCAGAGCGGGTTCTCAGCCACGATCTCTGGGGACACCTGTGCGTCCTGCTTGTACTCAAAACCACAAGCGGCAGCTGTCTGGGCAGCTCCAGACCGCCAGAAAGGTTCCAAGCAGGGAAGGCACACAGAGATTTTCCTGCTGGCCGGAGCTGAGAGCGATCAGATTTTCTGGGTCCTAGAGCCCCCGCTGGTGCCCGCGCGCCTCTCTCAGGGGAGGGGGTGGAGCGCATCTCAGGCTCTGCTAGGGAGGCGCAGCACATGTGTGGGGACTGCAAAAGTCTGTTTCTGCTCCGGGAGGGTCCCAGCCCCTGCCACACGCCAAGCGCCCTTAGGAGGTCTCCTCGCAGCTCAGCGACCAGGACCTGGTTTCTCCACTGCACTCTCTCTGGCTCAGCACCAGGAGTGTCTGCCCTCTGTGGGAGACTTAAGGCCCTGTCCCTAACAGTTCCAATTCCCACAATTTCACCCTACGATCTTTTCCCTTTTTGAGTGCTTTTTATCAGTCTTCAAGTTAATGCTGGTCCCCAGTCTTAGGGGACTCTCGTATTGGGGTATTACTTCCCAATGCGTCTCCTCTGGTGGCTCCCTCCCCCTTTTGTTTATCTTCCGCTACCAGTCCGGTGTTCCTGCTCGGCTTTACCTGCCCACTGGCGTCTTCTGCCCCCGTAGAGATCCTGACGAGTAGAATTTTGATCTCAGGCTGATTTCATGAGTGATCCGAGTTCCTTGGTAGGTAATCAGCTCTCTTTAGGGGACAGGTTGAACCAGAGCATCCTCCTAGTTCCCCGCCATCTTGTCTCTCCAACACATTTATTTTCTTGATTTTCTTCATCTTGGAAAATGTAGAGCATTGGTCCCTTTAATCTCGGGTCTGACATTTTATTCTCTGGTCCTGATTCCATGTGTTGTGGGAGCTTGGAGTTGTCATTTAGATCATTAATTGGTGATTTAGCCTGATTCACCATCTCTACAGACACAGTTCTACATAAATTATGAAATTTGTGGAAAATAATTTAAGAATTTCTCTGGACACTTTACATTTATTATTATTTATTTATTTTTAATAAAATGACTCTATGAGGTAGATGTGATGGTTCTTTTTACAGTGTAGGTACCGAAGTTACAGAGAGTAAGATTCCTTAGTTACATCTTAACCATGGTTTGGAACCCTTGAGTCTATCAGAATCTAAGTAAGCAGCTGACCATGATGCATGTTACTTATCCAGGAACTGTATGACCTAGGGCAATGTATTTAATATCTATGACCTCAATTTCCTAATCCACAAAATGAGAATAAATATATAATCTCTTAATTCAGTGGTTGTGAAAATTAAATGAGACAATGGGCAAAAAGCTTTTAATGCTGAGATGATAACAAATCATTAATAAACATTAATTTGGGGTGCTTGGGTGTCTCAGTTGTTAAGCATCTGCCTGAATTCAGCTCAGGTCACCATCCCAGAGTCCTGGGGTCTAACCCTACATGGAGCCCCATATGGGCTCCCTGCTCAGCGGGAGGCCTGCTTCTCCCTCTCCCACTCCCCCTGCTTGTATTCCCTCTCTAGCTGTCTCCCTCTCTGTCAATTAAATAAATAAAATCTTTAAAAAAAAAAGCATTAACTTCTTGATCTATCTTATTTAGGGTTAAATTGCAATATGGGCTCATGGAATATATTTTGAAATATTCTAATCACAATATCAAAGTAAGGTAATGTCATGCAAAACAAAGCAATATTGCTAAACAGATGTTTCTAAGATCTGATTGAATCCTTAGGTGAATATTTGTTTTTTCCGCTTCTACCCAGAAAAAAAAAACAAAAAACAAAAACAAAAACAAACAAACAAAAAAACAAAAAAACTGACTCTGGAAAATATGTAGGAAATAAACACTTTTTAAAAAAGATTTTACTTATTTTTTGAGAGAGAGAGAGAGCACAAACATGGGGTAGGAACAGAGGGAGAAGCAGACTCCCCCACTCAGCAGGGTGCTGGATCCCAGGACCTTGAGATTGTGACCTGAGCCAAAGGCAGACGCTTAACCATCTGAGCCAGCCAGGCACTCCGGAAATAAACAATTTTTAAAAACAGGCAAGCAAACATACACTTTTAACCATGCAATGGTCAATTAAAAAAAAAAAAATTAAAGTATTGTCTTGTCTTTTGCAGTTTTGTCTTTGTAGCTCTATCCTTTTCCCCTTCATGGTCATTTGAGGAAGGAAAGACAGAAACTTTGTTTCTAAATGTTAGGGCTTTTAGAGCCATCGTAAGAGAGGTAAAGGGCTTCTGTTCCAAGATTCATTTTATAATCTAGATGTTTTAACCTAGAGATCATTCCAAGAGATTTATAGTCTTCAAAGTTGGAAACCTGTCAAAATAATTAAGATGACTTTCCAAGCAGTAAGTGATGCCTGGTAATTTGAAAGAAAGAAAAGCAGATCAACCCTGAGGAAGAGAATTTTCCCAAACTGGAAGGAGTGAAGAGGGCATAGACTGAGTGTCTATTGATAATTTAGCACTAACTGCCAGGGATTTAGGAACATAAGCAAAAGCCATTTAGGGAAGAAAGTTAGCAGTGAAGTTGGCACTTTTTGGGTAGATGTTTAACTTCTTATTGTTGCTGTAACAGATTGGCACAGATTTAGTGGTTTAAAAGAACACAACTTTATTGTAGAATAGTTCTGGAGGTCAGAACTGTGACACGGGTCTCTTTGGACTAAAATCAAGGTGTTGGCAAGGCTGTTTCTTCTAGAAGATCTAGGGGAGAATCTCTTCCCTTGCCTTGTCCAGATTCTAGAGGCTGCATCCATTACTTGGTTTATGGCCCCTCCTTAATCCTCAAAGCCAGCAGCATAGAATCACTCTCCCCTCCCCCACCATAGCCTCCTTTGTCTCACTCTCTGTCTCTCTCCCACCCTCACCTCTAATTCTCACTAACTTTTTGACCTCCTTATTCCATGATCAGGGCTCTTCTTATTACCTTGGGTCCATCTGTATAATCCAGGTAATCTATTTTAAGATTGACTGATTAGAAGTTAGTTCAAGCTTAGTTTTCTCTTGAAATGCAACAAAACATATTCACAGGGCCCAGGGAGTAGGACATGGACATTTTGGGAGAGATCTTGGGAGAGGAATATTATTCTGTCTATCACAATGGGAGGTTTGGGATTGGATGAGATATTGCAATAATAGCTTTTTCTATTAAGAATAGCACATCAGGAAACTTCTCACTGTATCTTGAATCCCTGAATCTTTGTACTTTGATAAAGAACAAAGAAAGAGAAGAATGTCTTAAAAAATTGATGGAAATTTTAGTATTTTGGCTTCAATCCAGTACAATTTGCTGTAGGAAAAAAAATGATATCTATTACTTGAAATATAGTAACAACTCAAATCTTCTTATAAAGATTAAATTGTGACCCCAGCTTTGTCTTCAACTACTTCATAATTTACAGTACCTAGAAGAGGTTCTAAATTCATTTTATGGAATATCAAATTTTACAAGAATTGAGAAATTTTTTTTGTTCTTGCAGTTTTAAGAATAAAGTATGTTGGGATCTTCCATAAAAACTAGATTTGTTGTTGGTGTGCCGGGGTAGCTCAGGTAAAGTGGATACTCGGTAAAGTGTCCAACTCTTGCTTTTGACTCAGGTCATGGTCACAGGGCTGTGGGGTCGAGCCCCATGTCAGATTCTGTGCTCATTGGGGAATCTGATTGAGATTCTCTATTTCCCTGTGCCCCTTCACCCCAAAATAAATACATAAATTATTGAAAAAAAAGATGCCTTGAAACCATAACACAATGGAAAATTTACTGAATATCTGTTTCACAAAGAAAATTGAGATTAAAAAAGATGAAGTATTAGTGCCATACTGTTTTGATTACTACAGCTTTGTAGTATATCTTGAAATTTACAATTGCAATACTTCCAGCTTTGTTCTTTCTCAGGATTACTTTGGCTATTCAGGGTCTTCTGTAGTTTCATACAAATTTTGGTATTATTGTTCCAGTTTTGCCAATTGCTGTTGGTATTTTGATAGGAATTTCCCTGAATCTTAAGATTGCTTTGAGTAATAAGGACATTTGACAGTATTGATATCTTTCCATTTGTTCGTGTCATCTTCAGTTTCTTTGATCACTGTTTTATAGTTTTTTAGAGGTACAAGTCTTTCTCCTCTTAGATTAAATTTGTTCCTAGCTATTTTATTCTTTTGATGCAATTGTGAGGGGTGTGTATGTGTGTGTGTGTGTGTGTGTGCATATGTTTTAATTTTTCTTTCTGGGACTTCATTATTAGTTTGTAGAAATGTTACTGATTTTTGGATGTTCATTTTATATCCTGTCCCTTTACTGAATTTATATATTCTTGTAGTTTTTTGATGGAATATTTAGTATTTTCTGTATATAGTATTGTGTTATCTGTGTCTAGTGACAGTTTAACTTCTTCTTTACCAATATGGACACAGACTAGACACCCCAGAAATAAATCCACATATATATGGTCAATTAATTTATGACAAAGGAGACAAGAATATACAATGAGGAAGTAGGGAAAACTTCCACACATGGTGCTGGGAAAACTGGACAACTACAAGTAAAAGAATGAAACCAGACTACTTTCTAACACCGCACACACAAATAAACTCAAAATGAATTAAATACCTAAACTTGAGAGCTGAAATCATTAAGATCCTTGAAAAGAACATGCAGTAATTTCTCTGACATTAGCCATAGCAATATTTTTCTAGATATGTTTCCTAAGGCAAGGGAAATAAAAGTAAAAAATAAACTGCTGGGACTACATCAAAATAAAAAGCTTTTGTATAGCAAAGGAAACAGCAACAAAGCAAAAGACAACCTACTGAATGGTAGAAGATATTTCAAATTATATATCTGATAAGGGGTTAATATCTAAACTATATAGAGGCACCTGGGTGGCTCAGTAGGTTGAGCCTCTGCCTTCAGCTCAGGTCATGATCTTAGGGTCCTGGGTCGAGCCCCGCATCAGGCTCTCTGCTTGGCGGGGAGCCTGCTTCCCCCTCTCTCTCTGCCTGCCTCTATCTGTGATCTATCTCTCTCTCTCTCTCTGTCAAATAAGTAAATAAAATCTTTAAAAAAAAAGATTTAAAATATATAAAGAGCTCCTACAACTCAAAAGCAAAAATATAAACAATCTACTTTTAAAATGGGCATTTTTTTCAAAGAGAACATACAGATGGCCAACAGATGCATGAAAAGACGCTTAACATCACTATCAGCAGGGAAATGCAAGTCAAAACCATGATGAGATATCACCTCATGCCTGTTAGAATGGCTAAAATCAAGAAGACAAGGAACTACAAGTGCTGGTGAGTATGTGGAGAAAAAGGAATCTTTATGAACTGTTTGTCAGGATGTAAATTAGTACAACCACTCTGGAAAACAATATAGAGGTTCCTCAATAAATTAAAAATAGTAATACCATATGATCCATATTTCCACTATTGGGTATTTACCCAAGGAAAATGAAAATACTAATTTGAGGGACGCCTGGGTGGCTCAGTTGGTTGAGTGGCTGCCTTCGGCCCAGGTCATGATCCCAGGGTCCTGGGATCGAGTCCCACATCGGGCTCCTTGCTCGGCAGGGAGCCTGTTCTCCCTCTGCCTCTGCCTGCCACTCTGTCTGCCTATGCTCGCTCTCTCTCTCTCCCTCTCTCTCTGACAAATAAATAAATTAAAAAAAAAAAAAAAGCTCTCCTATAGAAAATACTAATTTGAAAATATATACCCCTATTTTTATTGCAAAATTATTTGCAATAGCCAAGGCATGAAAGCAATGTAAGTATCCATCAGCAGATGAATAGAAAAGGGAATGTGGGGTATATACAGAATGCAATGCTACACAGCCATAAAAAAGGATGAGCTCCTGTCATTTGAGTCAACATGGATGGACTTAAAGGGCATTATGCTAAATGAAATAAGTCAGGCTAAGAAAGACAATACCATGTGAGTCCATTCATAAATGGAATTTAAAAATGAATAAAAAGCAGAGTCAGAAGTATAAATACTGAGAACAACCAATGGTTGACAGAAAGGAGGGGAGATTCAGGGCTCCAGTTACTAAATCAGTGAGTCACAGGAATAAAAAAAACAGAGCATAAGGAATATGGTCAATGATACTGTAAGAGGATTATAGATGGTAGCTATACTTGCAGAGAACATAATGTACAAACTTGTCAAATTACTAAGTTGTACACCTGAAACTAATGTAATATTGTGTGTCAATTATAATAAAAAAAAGATGAAATACTTTCTTGAGATCAGTAAGTAGTAAATTGCATACATGGTATTCATTCACAATTTTTTTATAGTAAAACCCATATATTTAAATATTGTACCAGTATTCTCCAAAATCACCTCTTATGAGTAACATATAACAATTTAATTTATAAAAACAAACAAACAAACAAATGCAAGCTTCTTCTTTTAGAGAGGGGCCTCAGGTTGGGATCTAGGAATCTGTATTTTATTTATCTATTTTTTATTTATATAAATATTTTATTTATTTATTTATTTATTGAGAGAGAGAGAGCAAGGGCAAGAGAGAGCGTGAGCAGGGGGACGGGTAGAGAGAGTTGGAGAAGCAGACTCCCAGCTGACCAGGGATTCCATTGTGGGACTCGATCCCAGGACCCTGGGATCATGACCTGAGCCAAAGACAGACACATAACCAACTGAGCCACCTAGGCACCCCTAGGAATCTGTATTTTAACAATCACCTCTGGTATATATTATGTACAGCAGCTGAGATATTTTGCATTGTGCAATGCAGTCTCCCTGATTCCTAAAAAATTCAATTCTACCAAAATATGTATCTGTGTAACTGCATTTAGAAGGGAAGCTATTATAGAATTATAAGATCTGAAAATTCTAGCTGTATCTACCATTTCTAATCTTTTTAAGCCCCCAAATTCCAACTGGAAACCCCTATAAGTTAAAGAAATTGGCTCATATCACTACACAGAGAGTGGTTGGCATTTGGTAAAGGTGGTTATTCCAATTATGGTACCAAGGTGTTATTTATACAACATGTTTAGTTTTTGATACATGGGATCTCCAACTAGCCACATCAAAGTTGCATGAAGCCCATTTTTTAGTCTCTCTGATAGCCCTATTCCTGAGAGCCTGCCAGCAGGCTGTCAATTTTACTATTTCCCCACTGTCATAGGCAATGTTGCATTGCCCACTAAGGAAAACAATCCCCAAACTACTAAAATTAATGTTCTCTTTACACTGCTGTCACAAATGAATGGATTTTCAAATAGAAATTATACAAGGAAAATTGCTTTCAGAACAAGACCACATTCTGCAAGAAAAATGTCAGGCCACTGTTTATTTGTCTGACCAATGCATAGGCTTCTAGAAAATAGAGTTTATTATAGGGAAGCATGATGGGTCTTTGACAGGCACTGCAGCAAGAACACTGTTAGAAAAATGTTGCTTGGTCAACACAAAGCAATTACATGTCAGAAAGACTAGTGTAGATGGAATGATATTCCTCTGTGAGCCTTGGTTTTATGACTAAATTTTGAGGTATTTTAGTCTATATCATCAAGTAAAATACAAGTGGATCATTAAAGTGAATTAATTACACGTATCAGAATCCATGGGTATACACTAACATACATACCTCAAAATGTCAACAGCACATTTGTTTCTTCATGTAAAAATGGTGTTTTTTTAAATATCAATAGGAAAATAAATTTCATTGGCTTACATTTTTGCAGTGTTCTTCTTTTTATCTATCTTACACATCTACTCCTGCCCCAGTGACTAACCACATACACTTGTTTTGGGCTGATCTTCAAATCCTTGATAGGTTTTGTAAAATGTTAATCAGATATGGAGAACAGAGGTCAGAGGAAAAAGGGACAGAGATTGTAAAAACTTCATGTTTAAACTTTTGATGGAGTAGCTATTTAGCTCTGTTTGTAATTAATTATTGGTCCATTATCTAAATAAGAATCTTCAGGATTCCTTTCTTCTTATTTACCCTCTCACATATTCCATACATCTAATCCTATTTTAACACTTAAACACTCATTATGTGCCATTCACTGTGCTAAATCCTTCAAGTATTTTATTTTACTTCACTTCACAAAGAACTGATGAGGGAATACCTTAGACTGAATGTTTTTGTTCTTCCAAAGTCTCTATGTTTAAAGGTAATCCCTAGTGTGTTTGTATTTTGAAGTGGGGCATTTGGGCTCATGGCTGAATCCTCATGAATGAGATTAGTGCCTTTATAAAAGAGATACCAGAAAGCAACCTGCTCCTTCCACTATGTGAGGACACAGTTAAAAATGACCATTTATGCATCAGAAGTGGGCTCTCACTAGACACTAAATCTGCCTCTGCCTTGATCTTGGATTCTAGCCTTCAGAACATTGAGAAATAAATTTCTGTTTTTTATAAGCCTAGTTTATGGTCTTTCTTTCTTTCTTCCTTTCTTTCTTCCTTCCTTTCTTTCTTTCTTGGAGAAAGAGATTGTGTGAGGGAAATGAGGGTGGGGCAGAGGGAGAGAGAATCTTAAGCAGGCTCCATGTCTAGCATGGAGCCCAATGCCGTGCTCAATCTCAAGACCCTGAGATCATGACCTGAGCTGAAATTGAGAGTCTGACATTTAACTGACTGAGCCATTCAGGCACCCCTATGGTATTTCATTATGGCATCTTAAGCTGTCTAAGAAAAGTTAGTTCTTATTACCCACAAAGAACGTGAGATTTTGACTAGTCAAATAACTTAGTTTAAGGTCTCACAATTTATAAATGGCAAGGCAGCCCTCACTAAAATCATCTGCTCTTTTGTCTCTTATCAGTGATCAATTCTGGTGAAATCAACTTCCTTTGCATTTCTTGAATCCACTTCTCTATATCAACAAAGCTACTTTAGTTTGCTATTATCTTTCACTCAAATATTACCAACAAACTCTCACATGGTATTCCTTGCTTTTTTCCCATTCATTCATCCATTCATATCATTATAACTAGGTCACCTTTTCTGACAAAGAACTTTTATTTTGTTTTCTTTAAAAAGAGAGAAACTGAATTATTACACTTAAGCCACCCTTCTTAGATTCTTGAATGACCTACCACCATCCTTGAGATGACCTCCATACTAATGAACTTCTCAGTTTACCTCTCCCTTTAAATATTAGATGAGGGGTAGCTTATGAGTTGCTATTATGAATCAGCTTCTGTCTGACCACTAAATCTCTCACCAAGTCTACCTTCAAATCAATCACACACTTACTTCCTGAAGAATGTGTCCTTAAACGTATTTTTTTTTAAGATTTTATTTATTTATTTGACAGAGAGAGATCACAAGTAAGCAGAGAGGCAGGCAGGGAGAGAGAGGTGGAAGCAGGCTCCCCGCCGAGCAGAGAGCCGATGTGGGGCTCGATCCCAGGACCCTGAGATCATGACCTGAGCTGAAGGCAGCGGCTTAACCCACTCAGCCACCCAGGCGCCCCAGAATGTGTCCTTAAATGCAAAGTCTAAAATGAAGATCCCTGAGCCATAACATGCCAGTGACTTGCTAAAAGTACTCTCAATAGATGCCAATATAAGGTGGGAAAAGTAAAACATGGAAGAGGAAGAAGTAATATAAGAGTGCAAATTCAAATTCAGGGGAATTCTCACATAAATTATGCCTCAGATTTGTTGCTATCTGAGGAAAGACTATTGGACAGATTCTCTAGCAACTCAATCATGGGCTAAAAACATTTGGAGAGGGAGATGTAAACTCCCAGAAATATCACATAAGCAGATCCAGTGTCTCTAGGGAAGCTCTCCAAGCAGAGTTGAAAGCATGCACTTTGGGGGCAATACTTTCAGAAATCAAAGGAGAGGGACATATTAAGATTAAAAGTGAGACAGGGGATCTGAGAAGAACACCCAGAGTGGCTTGATTAACCAGTTTCCATCAAGGAATTAAGCATAAATCCTTAACACAGGTGAAACATCTGTCTGAGAAACCTGCATTTCTTTCATGTTGATATTATTTCCAATGAATTATTTGCACTTTATTCTATTTCTGTAGGTCCTTTCATTTCCCATTATTGTATTTCCTTGTAATTGGTTTTAAAGCGTTGTTAATATATAATGGCTATGTACAGATAATTTACTGTGTAGGCCTCTTGTCGCCTCTCTTCTTAAAATTAGTTTTTACTTTTTAAAATACCCATTGTAGGGACGCCTGGGTGGCTCAGTTGGTTAAGCGGGTGCCTTCGGCTCAGGTCATGATCCCAGCGTCCTGGGATCGAGTCCCACATCGGGCTCCTTGCTCAGCGGGGAGCCTGCTTCTCCCTTTGCCTCTGCCTGCCACACTGTCTGCCTGTGCTCGCTCTCTCTCTCTCTCCCTCTCTCTGACAAATAAATAAATTTTAAAAAAAATTTTAAATACCCATTGTAAGAAATGTTGAAAATGAACAAATAGGGAGTTAAAAAAAATCATAAGGAGAATAGTAACAGAAAATCCATTGTATTACATAGGATAATTACTGTTACTATTTTGGGTTATACATTTATATGTAAGTGTGTATACATATGAACACAAAACTGAAGCACCAATCCTTATACTATGTTCAGGTGGTTTTTATAGTTATAAATTTATAACGTAAAATACCCTATGTAAATTAATACATTGTTATAGTAGTTTATTCAATGATTGCATAACATTCATCACTTAGGTATCTCATAATACATTTAACCAACACCTCAGGATAGTATGATAGCTTTGTAGTTAAGATTATTGATTTTTAATAAGACAGAAATTAAATCTAACACCAACTTGGTGAAACCACTCATTCAGTTTTTTAAAAATCATTATTTTACCTGATCATTTTGTGTATGTGTGCATGTTGGAAAAAAGTTGCATCCCCTCCAATAAAGCTGTGTTGAGTGTGACTCAGGTTTAGGGCTGCCAATGAAAAGAGAAAGATGAAAAAGAAAGTGCTTTGCAATGTAATTAGAAAATAAAGCATTCTCAATACCTCTTGGCCATGAGTAGAGTAAGGGAGATGTTGAGGTAGTAGTTAAGAGTGAACTGCAACAAATACCAATCTCGAACAATACTGATATCTTTTCATGGCTATTTCCTTATGATGCTTTTATAAAATGAATTTATAAATAAAACAGTATACTCAGTCTTAAGGCCTTGATGTACATTGCCAGTTTGGGGGGGAACAAGTTGAACTAATTTACATTCTCATCAGTCACATGCAAAGGAACTTTGTTACTTCCGCATTGACAATATTGGGTGTTTTCTATTTCACAAAATATGCAATCCGAAAGATGTAAGGCACGTCAATATTCTTTCATTTTGTTTTTTTTTTCTTTTTATGAATGCTTACTATTTAAAAGCATTTGTGAATTCTAGCATATTTTATTTTTATGATTATATTTTTCTTAAAATTTTCAGATAGGAATTGCATAACATTTTTTTTTCCTGTAATAAATTTGCAATCCAGGGCACCTGAATGGTTTAGTCAGTTAAGTGGTAGCTTTCAGTTCAAGTCATTGCCTCAGGATCCTGGGATGGAACCTCTGTTGGGTCCCTGTTCAGTGGGGAGTCTACTTCTGCTTCTTCCTCTATATCCCCACCCTGACCTGCTCTTGCTCTCTTTCTCTCAAAAATAAATAAATAAATAAATAATAAAATCTTTAAAAATAAATAATTAAATTTGCAAGTCATTTTCCAATTAATTTATTTGTCCTTAATTTTATAGCTTTGAATTTATAGCTATTCATATTTAGAAGACCTTTTAGGTTTCCTAAAATCTTGTATTTTAATTATAAATTCTTTTCTTTTTCTCTGGTATTTAGAAATGTTCATTTATATATGACAGCATAAATTCTTCTATACATATATATTTTCTTATATTTTGGTTTAAAAACATAGCTGGTACTATTCTATTTCTGACCTATATAATTTATTTGAATTCATAAATATATATGGACATATCATGAAGGTCATTGAAAGTTTGCTTTCAAATACAGGTCTCAACATTTACTCACAACATTTATTTACTATATTCCTTTGTCAACTGGCTTCTGGCTTGAATGGACCAATTAGAGCCACTAGTAAGTTGTAGGATGCTTCTTACAGATTTTCTGCTATTTTCTCTGGTTCTGTGCCTTTTAAGTAGAAAGAAAAGTTGTAAAGTCTATAAGATTGGAAAGGCATTTTTCTCTGTGTTCTAGTACTAATGATTTTTTTCATTTCTTATATTTTAATTCCTTTGGTTATTGTACTTCGTTTTAGGGTACCATCATTAACAGAAATCCTCTAATAGTATTTGTTTTTTTTTTCTCTAATAGTATTTTAATGTTATGTTTAAGAGAGAGGTAGAAAATGGGAGTTTACCCATAGCTTTTATAGTGAGAAACTCATTTCTTTTCAATCTATAATACTAACATTTATAGTTTACCTTTACTCAAACATATTTAAGGTGACATGATGGTTATATTGATAGGAAACAAGCTAGGGAATATTTTAACCAATGTTCTGTAAGTTAAGTTCATGTTTTCTATTCTTAAAGTTAATTTTTAGGTGATTTTTTTTCCAATCTAAAAATACAACCATCCATTTAGACATCTAATTATTCTCAGCACAGATATTTAAAAGTTAAGGCTGGACAGACACTGAAAAGAAAAAAATCCCGAGGAGGCACCAATGCTTACAGTATCAATTCAGATTGTGTACCAAGGGGTAAATGACAGTTGCAGCATTTTCTGAAGTAGATCATGTCATTTATTTATTTATTTATTTTTACTTCAACAGAAACACTATAGAAAAACAATTTGAAAGGCTGTTTCTACACAAAAACATGAAGTGCTTAGGTCAGGCAGGGCTCACAGAGGGTGACAAACAAAACTCAAGATGCATTATTTTGTATACCTTATTTCAGTTTCTTCCCCATATGCTTAGAAGTGAATTCAGACATTTCAAATTTTGACTTAATTTTATGTATATACCACACATTAATAATAAAAAAAAGAGGTAGATATATCTAAGTGGCTGCTTATTTCTAATTCCTGAATTCTTCAATAAATTATATGGATTACTAATTAATGTAGCTGTTTCTTATCTCCTAGGATGGCCAACCCATGTCATATGACACTGTTACTATTCCCAGGAGCTCAGAAAATAGTAGGGAAGGCATGGTAGTAAGCAAGCAGCAAAACAAATACAAAAACAAAAAAAAATCAAAACTCAGATAAGGATAATGATAGGCAAGATATCTAATGTTTTAGTAACTTATAAGAAAGACACCTAATATAGCCAGTACCTGTGAAATTAGAGATGATTTTGCAAAGCTGCTGACATATATGAATTAACTTAATAAAAATGAATATATAGGTTTGCATAGGGTTAGAAGAAGCACACATTCAAGAAAGAGTAAATACCATGTGCATTCCCAGAAGAATTGCTAATTATAAATAGAGTTTGAAATCTGAGAGTAAAAATAACATAGCTCCAATGCTGAGATATTAGTGCTGATGCTATCATGAAATACCTCATAAAAAATCATAATTGGTGTGGAAGATTTCACACAGTTAAATGACATGAAAACCTTTCCATTTTGGAAGAAACTCTCTCACTAAGAAAAATATGTAGACAAACAGCAGAGTCATATGCCAGCAAATCTAATAAGATGAAATGAATACATTCCTAGAAACATACAACCTACCAAGACAGAATCACAAAGAAGTAGAAAACATGAATACATCAATAACACATGAGGAGATTGAATCCACAACCAAAAACTTCCCCCCAAAATATAAACCCAGGACTAGATGGCTATACTAGTGAATTCTATCAAATATTTAAATAATTAACAGTAATCCTCAAATTCTTCCAAAAAAACTGAAGAAGAGTGAATACTTCCAGACTCATTTTACAAGGCCAACATTACCTTGATACCAACACCAAACAAGGGGATTATAAGAATAGCAATTTATAGGTTAAGATCTCTTATGAATACATGCAAAATTCCTCAACAAAATACCAGCAAACCAAATTCAACATTACATTAAAAGGATAATACACCACGATTGAAAGTTATTTATTCCGGGGGTGCAAGGATTGTTCAACATATGTAAATCATTAAGTGTGGTACACCACATTAACACAATGAACAATAAAAATTATATGATCATCTCAATAGAGGCAGAAAAGACATTTGATAAAATTCAACATTCTCTAGCTCAACAAATTGGGTTTAGAGGGAGTGTACCTCAATATAATCAAGACCATATATGACAACCCCACAACTAACATCATACTCAACGGCAGAAACTGAAATATTTTCCTCTAAGATCAGCTACACGACAAGGATGTTCACTTTCACCACTTTTATTTGACATAGTACTGGAAGTCCAATCCAGAGCATTTAATCAATCAATAAACAAAAGGCACAAGATTTGAAAAAGAGGAAGTAAAATTCCCAGTAGGTCTGGAGAGAATTAGACAAGCTCAAGTAATAGTAAAACTTCAGGATTGTTTCGGCTTTATTGAAGGGGTAAGAATTAAAAGTAAAAGACAAAGATGGAATCTTAGATTTTGCTTAAGTATTGGAGAAAAACATACATAATAAATAAAATTTTGTATACAGTATTTTTTTCTGCTAATTGAATAATCAAGGTCAGATGTTTAATGTGCTTCAGAAATAAAACAGATGCTGGATTACATTAATGAGGGTAAATATACAAAATGACTGAATTTAAAAAAAAATACCAGAAAGAGTCCTAGTAATAAAAGAAGGTAGATCAATTAGCAGATGTATGTAGATGGACTTAGAAATCTAAAAGTTAGATCCAAATACATTACCCAGAAAGTTAAAAGAGAAAAAAATGGAATCGTGGGGGGAAAAATGATTAAACATGAAGGACAGAAGAAGATGATCCAGAAGGATATAATACATAACCTGACAAAGAAGTAAATTTAAGCAATAAAAACTAATGAAGCTTCCAGAAGTATTGAAGTAACCAATTATTTAGTCCAGGAAATCCAACAAATAACAAACAGGATAGTCAAACAAACAATAAATCAACAGAGCTATATGCATGGCTTAGGAGAACTACAGAATACCAGGGATTATAAATGAATGAATGAATGAACAAATGAAAAATCAATTAATCAAACTAAAAGTTACCAGAAAGGAAAGGTAGATAGATTATTAGATTATTTACAAATGAACGATGGGCTAATAGATAAAGTCTCCATTTCAGAAATAGAGGCCAGAACACAGAGGAAGAATATTCTTGTCACATTGAGGGAAAAGAAATTTTCAAACTAGATTTCCATAAACAGCAAAACTATGTCTCATACATACAGGCAAAAATAAATATTTTCAGAAAATAAAAACAGAGTTTATAGAACTAAGAGAAAATCTTAAATTGTATCCTTTCGGCACACGAAAAGTGATTCCAGATGGAAACATGATATGCAAATAGGATCAGTGAACATAATGATAATGCTAAATATATCCACAGAAGTACTCAAGGAATGATAATATAAAACATAATAATATCAGACTTTTTTGGCAGTGAGGGGGCAGGATACAGAACAAAATACTAGACAATAATTCAATAAAATTATTGAAAGTTGACAGAATAAAATTATTCTAAGTTATTTTTACTCTCAACAAGATAAGTAAAAATATTGGCAATTTTAAAGTTTAAGTATTCATGTTATTTATTTATTTGAGAGAGGGAGAGAGCATGAGAGGAGAGAGGTCAGCGGGAGAAGCAGACTCTTTGCTCAGCAGGGAGTCTGATGTGGGACTTGATCCCAGGACTCCAGGATCATGACCTGAGCCGAAGGCAGTTGCTTAAGCAACTGAGCCACCCAGGCGCCCCAAGTATTCATGTTAAAATAGTTAGGGTTATCAGGAGAATATTAGGTTCAGCATATTTAACTTCTAAAAAAAGCGAGAAGGATAGATGGAATGAGAAAAAAGGGAGAGGGATCCCTCAGTCTATAAGAGTAAAAGATAAAAAAGAAGAGAAAGTGGACTATGGAAAGCACATAATAAAATAGTAGAAATAAAACTGAATGATATAGAAATTGCAGTTAATGCAAATGTAATAACTTTTCCAATTTTATGAGTTAATGGTATCTCATGAAGGAGGGTTTGTTTATAAGTGGATAATTTAACACATTGTTTATTAATATAGGGAAGCAAAGGAATAGTGCAGTTACTTTGAATTCATATCATTGGAAGAATTATTACTTTACCTCTAGGTCCAAAGGTTTAGGGATGGGTACAGTTAGGGTAGGGGAAAGGTTATACTGGGGAGACCTTCTTGAGTACAGTTCAGGATTGTCTTTTAAAAGAAGGAAGCCAAGGGAATAAATATCTTGACTTCATTCTCTTCATCCCTCTATGATCAACTTGGGCTCCCCAGTGGTTGACCCAACTAGAAATAAAAGTCTAGAATTATGAACTACCTTATTAGAAATTATTGCTTGAACATTTAAGTGATTGAACATTTAAATGATTTATTGATATGTATTACCACCAAAATATTTAAGCACATTTATAGAAACCATCAAGTAACATATCAAACTATATCCATTTATTTGGAAATGCAGATATGGCTGAATGTATTTCATGCCAAATGTAGCATGATTAACAATTAAAAGCAAAAATATCTGTTTGACCTTTGTGTTTCATTGTTACTGGAAATAAAATAGTTTTCATAGATCAGAGAGTCAATGAAAAACCACTCTGGCTGATTTCTAGAGTCCAGTGAATTCTTTTTCATCCAATGAATTATGTCAAGAATGTTACTTCCTTTGCTGTCTTTGATGCCTGCCTCACTCCTGCTGCTGGATGAACTGACATGAGTAATGCTTACACAGGGCTGGTGGTTGTGAGAGATGTAACGTCTGCTCTTGAGGTGAAATTATCTAAAACCATAGGATCACAATATTGTTGGGGATCAAAGAGAATAACAGGAAAAAAATTCCAAACCTGGTAAGTCTCAAGGCATGATAAATATTAGAATATAATGGAATGATGCCAAGTTATCTTTCAACAAATCTGGAATAATATCAACTGAATCCCCACAACGTATCCTTAGAAAAGATGGTGGGCATACAAAACCCTTTAAGTAGAAACACTTAGTGTTTCCCACATAAAGATGCCTTTTTTTTTTTTTTTTTTTGGTCAGGAAAATCCTACTCTATCAGAAGAGTTTTCTAATGTTAGACTAGTAACATTCACTTTCTTTCTCTTTACCTCATTATCACTGGAACAAGATTAGTTGAGAAAGCTTGAATTGTCTATATTTGTGTATTATGGGTTGGCTATATTCACAGGTTTAAACTTCAGTTTCACTGAACACCATGAGAAACACGTTTGGAATTTAATCATATCAATGCGTGAAAACTCACTGGGAATTTCCACAAGAACCAATTCACATAGCACAGGAAGGGCTCTTATTCATTTGTAGACAAATGGCAATATTAAAACAATGCACATGTGTGCAAGCTGCTGCATGATATGGGACTACCAGCCTCATTTTTCCTAAAAGACACATGAAGAACACCCAAAGATGATGATAATAGTACATTTTTTCTTTAGTTAGTTCTCTGAATACATTTGGTTTCTGTATTAATTTACTGAGGCTGATTCTTGGTGGATTAAACTGCAGAAATGTATTTTATCACCGTTCTGGAGGCTTGAAGTTCAAGATTAAGATGTCAGCAGATTTGGTGTTTCCAAGGCCTCTCTCCTTGGCTTAAAGACAGCTACCTTCTCGCTGTGTACTCACATAGTATTTCCTCTGTGCTTGCACATCATGATGCCTCTTCCTCTTCTCATGAAGACACCACTGGATTAGGGCACTACAATTTTGACCTCATTTAACCATAATTACTTCTTTGAAAGGCCCTATCTCCACATACAATCACACTGGGAGTTAGTACTTCAACATGAATTTTGGAGGAACACAAATCAGTCTATAATACTTTTTAATATTTTTTTTAAATTTTAATCTCTATGACAAAGAGCTGACATGTTTTTTATAAGATATAAAGACATGAAGTATGTCTTTCCAATTTCTCTTGCCCAGGAAAAGAATATCTCATTTACCACAACAATGATAATTCTGTACTAAACAAGGACATCTAGACATTTCTGTTCAAAACATTAGACCATTTGCATAGCTGGGCAAGAGAAACAGATTCTTTACTTTTACACATAGCTGTTGGGGTACTTTCTTGAGGGTGGTTTGTTTCTGCACTGCAGTCTTAGTGAAACTTGACTCTGCAATCTCTCCCTAGAAATAGATCTAACTGGTTCCGGAGTCAGGATAAAAAACAAAAGAAAACACACAGAGACAGACACAGACACAGACACACACACACACACACACACACACACACACAAACTCTTTTATTGAAACAGTTGAATACCCTCCAAAGTAAACTGGAGGGTTAAGGAGAACAGGAAAGTCATAAGTGAAGCCCAATGCTTTTGTTGTGGGTAAGTCAGAAAGTTTTTCAACAGTCTGTGGGTATTTGTGTCTAAATAATTTTCTCACTTTAATCTCAACCACCATTATTTAATAAACACAGAAATTACCCTCAACTTAGACCCTGTTTGTGACTACTTCTATTCTGTCCAGCAACCTGGTTTATTATTATCTCTGAAATGCAAAGCTTGGAACTGCATTTCTCAACTCCTAGAAGTCAGCTGGTTCCTACCACCAGGATGTCCACAATGTACCTGGCCAGCTTTCCCTCCTACCAGCTACCACCTGGTAGCCCCTTCATGCCCCACATGACCAACCCAAGTCCTGCCTCCATTTTAAGACCTTCAATCTGCATTATGTATGCAGTAGACACCTTTGAAAGTTAAAGACATGAGAAGTTGCCTTTCGGAAAAGATATAATAAGTAAATACCCCAAAAGAGATCATGTATCTATAATAATCAGACAAAATAGACCTTATAGCCAAAAGCATTTCTAGAAATAACCAGGTTTACTCCATCCTAATAACAACTTTAATTCTCCAGGAACTATAAAAATTTATACTTGTATGCACTTATCTAGCCTCAAGATAGACAAGGTAAAAATAAAGCTTCAAAGGAAACTGACAAAGCACCATTGATGTGGACATTTTAGCACATTTTCTAGATAATTAATTGAAGAAGCAGTTCAACATCAATAAGGATACATATGAATTGGACTGTGCACATAACAGGCTTGAACACAGGAACGCATATAGAATATTGCACCCAATAATTGGAGAATATACATTAAATATATATGAAAAGAAAGTATTTCCCAGGAAAATCTACCTTTATCAAATATTAAGATTGGGTTTGAACTGAGTATTATTTTACTGCAATGCAACTATTTTGAAAATAAGATGAAAAAAGATATACTGCAATATGACTAAAAATCTACCAAAAATAGAACAAAACAAAACCTTCCAAAAAGCCAAATTGCTATTTATACAAAGAATAAAATGTTGGTTTTTTACATTAGAAAATAGGTTATTGTAATTTGACAAGTTAATTTTTTAGAGGATAAAAAAATCACATGATCATTTTAATATATGCCATCTGAATAAATTTTATAGTGTATTTTCATTAATGATTAAAAAGTAAAATAAAACAAACAAGCAAACAAAAACCTTTGTTATTTCACACAAAAATAAGTGTTCCCTTAATCGAAAAGAGGGTATTCTAAAGCTGAAATGTTAGAAATATACTTTTTAATATGAAGGACAAAGAATATCTGCTTACCACCTCTACTTGTATTTAACTCACTGACTATCATATTAAGGCCAGAAAAGAAACAGGCTAGCCAATGAGTGACTATCACAACTCAGCCAAAAAAACCCAATATACTTCAAATTCCCAGGTTACACCAATGGATTTTTTGTTCATAGCCATCATCCCAACTTTCCCTTACTCTGTAAAAGAGCATTCCTCTCTTTTGTTCTGACATAGCTTGCTTGTTCCAGGATAATTCTCTGCTGTTCCCAGATAAACCCATTTTGCTGGTAAAATAACTGGCAAGTTGTTGTTGTTGTTGTTGTTGTTTGTTTTTGTTTGTTTTTTTCTTAAGGTTAACATGTCTAATGAGAAAAACTAAGCTCATTAGCATGTTGTTTGATTGTTTATTAGTCAATTCTATCCTATCCTCTACATATATCTTCACTTTCTTTCCTCAATTTAATCTATTTGAACCATTTTGATCTTTATTTGCAATGGTTTCCTGAAGGTACACTACTCTCTGTTCATATTCTCATTTTTGTCTAGAATAAATATCTGCCATTTTCACCAAAAGGACAACTAAACCTATTTCTAGACTCTGCTGGAGCCTCCAGAAAACTTTTCCTTGTGTTCTAAACACCCATTCCTACCCAAACATCACCTTAATCTAGTCAGGATTTTGACATGCTGAAATTTGTGATCTTTGTCTCCATGAAAGCAAATGGATAAAGATATATTGAATAAGTAATTGAATGGATAGCCGACTAGTTGTTTTTTTTTTATTATAAAAAAAAGGAACTGAAATGATCTGGATGTTGCAGATGGACATATAAAAAGTTCATTTCATCTGAAGTCAAGAGTACATAAAAAGGAATAATAGGAATGGTACAAGTGAAATGATGTTGCAGAATGACCATGAAAAAAATAAATATTTTTGTGAATAAAATGCTATGATAAGGAGTGTAGAATCTAATTCATTGAGATTCTAGGTGGAGAAATAAAAAAAAAAAAATGGAGAATGGTATGGAAGCCTCAGTGAGGAGTTGGAAAGTCAGCTCCATACCTACTGGCTCAAACAGTATGAAAGAAAAGCAATTACAATTTGAGAGATTTGTAGGAAGAATGGTATCCTCAAGAGACTGTTTCTGAATAAGAGGAAATAAGAATGGAATTTGAATATATGAAGAATTTTGCTGGTGAGGCACCATGAATTCCCCAAGATCTGTGGGAGCATTACAGTGATTGAGAGCAGGATAGAATATGGTGCCAAAAAGTTGGGGGAAAGCGCATAAAGATCTGAATGGATATGCTGTTTGTTGTGGTGACTTTTAGAGATAGAGATACAAGGCATACTGCTATGAGTCCTAGTTGTTTCAAGGTAATAGAGGTGGTAAGACAGTGAATTGTGGTTAAAAGTAATAGTTTTCCTTTCAGGAGCACACAAAACTCAGATACCTTCTTTCTAACATGGATAGCATAGACCAAATTCTGGATACAGAAAACCTCAAATCTCTTTCTGCGTTTGCATGATCCTTCATATGCCACATTGCCTGTGTAAGCCTTAAGTTCCTCAACACTTTTGTGACTAGTTAATTATTCTGTTATTGGCAAAAAATTTTTTTCTGAAAATATTTTTGAAAATTCTGCATTCAACAATTTCCTTAAATACACCAAATGTCTTGAAGATTATTACAAAAACAAAGTGAAACAGACATATATGTATTGAACACTTAATAATGAGCTAGTACTTTGAACTGATTACCATCCTAACACTTCTGTGAAGTAACAACTACTGTGATAATTTTGACTGGAAAACTAAGACGGAAAGAAATGGAAATTTGCTCAAGTTCATTCAGCTATAAAATTTTGAAGAGGCAGAATTCAAACTAGAGAGTTAACACTGTATCATGTTTCCTTAAATATTATTTATTTATTTATTTGACACAGACATAGAGAGAGGGAGAAAGCAAGCACAAGCAGGGAGAGTGGCAGGCAGGGGAGAAGTAGGCTCCCCACTGAGCAAGGAGCCAGATGCAGGACTTGATCCTAGGATCCTGGGATCATGACCTGAGCCAAAGGCAGCCGCTTAACCAACTGAGCCACACAGGCACCCCTATGTCATGGTTTCCTAACACTATGATTTACTACTTCTATGATAGAACAAATATATATACCCAAAAAGTATCATTAACTGAAGTGAGAATAAATGTACAAATTTTACTTTTACTTTGTTGTAATTTACATATTTAAATCAAATCTTGGTCATAATTACATCCATTCTATTCACTTGATTCACCAAATAAATCCCTAATATTCTGATTAAATTACTCTAAAATTGAGCCTTAGTGTTAATGTTTTTTGTTTTGTTTTGTTTTTCAGGATTTTTTTTTTGTCTCAATACATTATACAAATTGGTCTAGAAACATAGTGATGTATGGTCTATTTACAGACTATTATTCTAACTCACATTTTTAAACATTTTCAAAAGAAATATTAATGACTCCAGAAGCCTGCCAAGAGTGATATCCAGAAAGGTGATCCCTACAGCAATTTATAACAGCTTAGCTTTCCTTTCTTCTATTAATATTCTTAAGTCTCTTTAGTTTTCAAGTACTTTCAAGGGTCATTATCCCTCACCTTAGGGAATAGATGCATCTCAGAAAAACTGACTATGAAGCAAATCTTTTCCCCCACAAGTCCTTTTTCCTCATTGGTTTCTTAAAGTGGGAATGTGACTTCTAAAAGAAAGTGGTATTCACTTTTTTTTCCATATATATTTTCAATAAAAGTTTTAAAATGAATTGTTTTCAAACTTTTGGATTTCCTAAAAGACCAAACTTTCAATAATAATTTATAGGTACCAAAATAGAATAGTATTTTTAATTACTAAAAAGGAGACATAATAAAAAATCTCTCTAATACACCAGAAACAAAAACTGCTAATATACTCATATTAAAATTCAAAAAAGAAAAAAAATATTTAACACTGCCACATTAAAAAATAATATCAAAATAAACAAGTTTCCTACTCACACACAGTTGACCAAATCAGTTTTTCATATTTGTTCTCAGTCCTTGGTCCTTTGTCATGTATCAACATTGCCCTATGACTGATGTTGGGGAAATATTTTTTGTAATGTGAGTGAAACCACTATGTAAAATACTTTTTTCCAATAAATATGTTGTTTCTGCCATTGTCCTAATCCTTATTTTTTTATCCATTGCCTAACCTTCTATAGAAATATAAATTTGTCCAAAATATATATTCATAAGTCCCACATTTTTTTCTCATCTTTCAATTTTTATCTAGCTAATTACACCAATAGAACTAATTTACTTAGCCAAAATTTTTCTGTACCTGATCCATAAACTCATTTAACTATATCTTTAGATTGCTGCTTCTGAGTTGTTATAACAAAATAGTATAATAGTTTATTATATAAAACCATTTAAGTGACATAAACATCTAATATTAAGGATACTATTTTATTCTCATAAAGCAGTGGTTCTCAAATATGTGATATAGAAGAATCATATGAATTAGGAATGTATCTGTATGTGATTTTCATGCGCCAAAATTCCTCCAGTTAAGGACTTCTGTTATAAAGTTTTTTGGCAAGTCTGGTGAAAAATTTTCCCTTTTGGATTGCATAATTTAAATTTTAATTCCAGATGAGTCACAGTATTAAAGAGTTAGTTAACTTTATAGTATTAATTTACTCTTTCCCCTGAACTTTTGGTAGGGTGATTTTAATAAATATGATTAAGTGACTTACTTGCCTTACTTGTTCAATATAAATTTACCCACGGAAAATAATTTTAAAGATGTACAATATTTTGTAATATACTCACGTGGCACTTAAAATGTAGCATTCTGTCTGTGAAAGCACATGCTATTTATTTCTGTATGAACTTGAGAAAATGTTGTTACAATTCACTTGCTGAAATTTATAAACAAGAATGATTGATTCCTAGTACCTTGAGAAAAAAGAATATCAGTTACTAATGTTTTCCAGTAAGAACAAAACCAGAGACAGATTCGTGAGCAGCTAAAACAGAAAGGCACACTTTCATGAGGAATAAAAAGGCCTCACAAATCAATACTAGGATCCAAGCACTTAGAAAAACATTGGACAACATTAACTACAGATGGAAGCATTGCATAATTATTCAATTGGGGTTCTAGGAATTGAAGTAGACCTGGAAATAGAGCTCCCCTTGAATTAAAACCAGAGTGGCCCTGGGTATAAAAGTCTGTGGAGTTTTCTCCCTATTCTTGCACATGTATGTTTTCTTAATTCTGCCGGGTTGGTACGTGAACCCCTCTAAATCTGGTTCTCACGCAGGGACAACTGAACAGTGTCTGCAGAAATTTTTGGTTGTCATAACCGCAGGGGGGAGATGCTGCTGGCATCTGGTGGGTAGAGTTCAGGAGTAGAGCTGAGCATCCTACAGTGAGCAGGACAATACCCCCCCAACAAGGAATGATCAATGCCAGTAACTCTGAGGTTGAAAAACCATGCCCTAAACATTTTACCTGCTAATATAGCTAAATAGTTCAACAATGTCCCTGAATACCTCATTTTCGTCTGCAAATGAGAAAGCAGCTACTCCACTCGGTTGATTTCTACTTTATTCAAAAGTTTTCTTTAGAAACTATATCACACAATGTTTTATTTTCCATTAAATATATACTTAGATTTGATTTATATGAAGCTTAATCACCAATTTAAGGTACATGTCTTATAAGTCCTTGCTAGGAGTCAGCTCGAAGTATTTTGCATGTAAAGAAAATGGTGATTCAGGTAAATGGACTGCATAAGTAGTTCTCAGAGCCATTGCATTTAACAGTAACATGAAACGTGATCTTTCCTGTCTGTCTTTATTCACTCAATATGCAATTGAGCTGCACTGATGCTTATATGGGTACAAATAGTACATTGCATTTTATTGTGAACATTAGCTCATTGTATAAGTATATCACAATTTGTCTATCCATTCTGCTATTGATGCAAAATTTAGGTTATTTTTTTAATTTTGGCTGAAGAATAAAGATGCAACGGACATTCCTATATATATGTATTTACATGGGCACATCTTTTCATTTCTTTTCAGGAAATATCTAGAAATGGAATTGCTATGTCTATAGTAAGTGTATGTTTAACTTGATTAAAAAAAAAACAACTTTCAATTGTTTACCAAAGTGGCTGTAGAATTTTGCCTTCACCAGCAATATATGAGAGCTCTTATTGCTCTGTATCCTTCCCAAGTTCAATGTTACTCATACTAATGGGTGTGTAGTGATATTGCATTGTGGTTTTAATTTGCTTTCCCCTAATGATTTGAACAGCTTTTCCAGTGCTTGTAAGCCATTCATATTTTTTCTATAAAATATATGTTCAAATTTTAGTCCATTTTAATTTTTTATTAGTCATTATTAAGCACTTACTGTATTTTATATGGCCTTAATATAAGTTCTTTCTCAGATATATATGAGGGAAATATATTTTTCCAGCATGTAACTTGTCTTTTCTTTTCCTTAATGATGTCTTTTTTAAAGCAGAAGAGTTTAATAATAATGGCATTCAATTTGTCTTCCTTTTTTTTCTTTCAGTTAGCGTTTTGGATGTCTTAATAAATTCTTGCCTACCCCAGGTCATCAAGTTGTTCCATGTTTACTTCTAGAAGTTTTATCATTTCAAATTTAACTTCATGTCCATGACCTACTTGGACATTTCTGTATATGATTTGAAATAGTAGTCAAAATTACTTTTTCTTTATTTTTTAAAAATATTTGTTTATTTTAGAAAGAGGGAAAGAGAGAGAGAGAGTTGGGGGAGGAGCAGAGAGAGAGAATCTTCAAGCAGACTCCTTCCTGAGCAAGGAGCCCAAGGTGGGATTCAATTCCATGACTCGAGAGATCATGACCTGAGACAAAACCAAGAGTCAGATGGTCAACTGACTGATCCACCCAGGCTCCCCCAAATTAGCATTTCTTAATACAGATTTCAGATTGTTCCAAAAATAGTGTTGCTTTCTTTTCTTTTCTCTTGTGAATAATGTTGCAATAAACACAGTAGTGCAGATATTGCTTCAAGATCCTGATTTTAATTCCTTTGGATATATACCCAGAAATGATATTGCTGGGTCATATGGTAGCTTCATTTTTAATTATTTAAAAAAACTTCTATCCTGTTTTCCATAGTGGCTGTACCAGTTTACCTCCATATCAACAATGTACAAGCATTTCCATTTCTTCACATCCTTGACAATACTTGCGATTTATTTTTATTTATTTATTTATTTATTTATCTTTAGTAATAACCATCCTAATAGGTGCAAGGTGATATTGCATTGTGGTTTTGATTTGCATTTTCTTGATTACTAATCATATTGAGTGCCTTATATGTCTATTTATCATTTGTATATCTTCTTTAGATAAATTGTCTATTCCAATCCTTTGCCCTTCTTACAATTTGGATTTTCTGTTTGTTCTTTTATGTTTATTTTTGCTTTTGAGTTGTAAGAGTCTCTTCTATATTTTGGATTTTAATTTTTATTAGTTATAGGGTTTGTGAATATTTTCTTCTAATCTGTACATGGATTTTTTCCCTTTTTTTATTCCAAATTTTTATTTAAATTCCAGTTAGCATACAGTGTAATATTAGTTTCAAGTATAGAATTTAGTGATTCAGCACTTACATCAATACCCATTGCTTGACTCTTTTATTTTGTTGTTCCCTTTACTTTGCAGTAGCTTTTAAATTTGATGTAGTCCCACCTTCTATTTTTGCCTTTGTTGCCTGTGCTTTTGGTGTCATTTGCAAAAAGTTACTGCCAAGAGCAATGTCAAGAAGTGTTTCCCCTGTGTTTTATTGTAGGATACTTATGGTGTCAAATCTTATGTTTAAGTCCTTACTCCATTTTGCAGTAATTTTCGTGTACGATGTAAGATAATTTTGTTTGTTTTGCGTATGGATATCCGGATTTCCCAACACATTTGTTGAAGAGGCTCTTCTTTCCCTATTGTGTATTCTGACATTCTTTTTGAAGGTCAGTTGATCCTATAAACATGGTTTTATTTCTAGGCTCTTTATTCTCTTTCAATTGGTATATATATCTGTTTTTATGCCAGTATCATATTATTTGGATTACTAAAATAATATTTTGGCATTTTGTAATATATCATATGTTTGATATCAAGAAATGTATAATATATTTTTATTACATGCTTTGTGATATATTTTGATAACAGAAAATGTAGTGGTTTCAAGTTTGTTTTTTTGCTCAAATGTATTTTGGCTACTCAAGTCTTTTGTGCATCCATATATATTTTAGTATTATTTTATTGGTTTCTGTGACAATTACCATTGCGATTTTGATAGTAAGTGCATTGACTCTGTAGATCACGTTAGGTAGTGTGGACATTTTAACAATATTAATTCTTCCCACCCATAGACGTGGGATGTCTTTCCATTTATATGGGTCTCTTCTAATTTATTTAATCAGATTTTTAAAAATATGGTTGGTTAGTCTCATTTTTGGAATTTTCATATACATTTTAGAAAAATTTGTCATTATCTATATGAAAATAACACTAGGAATTTGATTGGGAATTTGCTGAATTTATGGATCAATATTTGGTAATAGTGTCATCTTGAAAATCTTGAGTTTTTCAACCAGTAATAGAAGTACATTTATTTTGGTATTCTACAATATGTATATGGACAGGTCTTGCTTTTTTATTGATTTAGTTTTTATTGTTTTTTTTTTCTGTATTATAATATTATTATAAATATATTGGGTTTTGAAGCTTATTTTGGAATTATTTATTGCTGAAATACAGAAATAAAATTATTTATATCAAACTTATGCCATTCTAAATTGAATATTACTTTTTGTCAACTTTCTAAAAGACATATGATTTTCTGCATAATAAATCATATTGTCTGTAGAACACAATTTTGCTCTATCCTTAAAAAGCCATATCCTTTTTATCCCTTCCCCCCATCTATTGCACTAAAATTTTCAAGACAATGAAGAGAGCTGCCAAACTTACCTTCTACCGGCCCAACTGAGAAAACTTTTCTGTTTTCCACTTAGATATGAGGCTAGTTATAGCTTTTACATACATGACCTTTATTAGATTTAATTTCTTTCTTTTCTTTGTTGTTTTTTCATTACTAATGACAAGTAAATTTTAAATTTTATTAAGGGCTTCTCTTAAATATTAAAATGAACTTTAACTTCCTTGAGTAAACCCTGTTTTATAATGATATTTTATCTTTTGATATACTGTCACATTAGGTTTGCTAATAATGATAAGGAAGCAGAAGGTTCACTGAGGACAGGCAGAAGCTGACACCCCACAACCTCTGCCCCCCAATAGGATATATGTCACATTCCTCAGGCTCTCCTGGTTGCCCTAAAGGAAAAACAGATAGTTAATTTACAGATATTACAATTCTGCAAGATAGGAGTCTCCCTCAGTTTATAAAATTTTAGCAAATTATAAGAACAAAGCATTGCTATAAATGATTCTAGCTTCCAGAAGGGAATGTAAATATAATTAAATGTTCTTACAATCTGTAGCCCATTGACAGATACTTGAAGGGGACAAAATGTAATGTTCTTCCAAGAAGCTCCCAACTATCTTAATATTAATGAGTTACTAGAAGGAAGGACAAACTTAACTTGACAATGGCAAGGCCTCAGGTACCCTGTAAGTCTTTTTTAACATACATAATCCTTTTGAAACCTTCCTTTTCCATACCTCCCTCAATTCCCAAGTATACAATCAGCCACACTTCACAAACCCTGGGCAGCCTTTTCTGTCCATGGGTCCAGTCCCCATGCTTTAAGAAAACTACCTTTTTGCACCAAAGATGTCTCAAGAATTCTTTTTGGTGGTCCGCTCCAGACTTCACGCCACCAAACTTCACCTACATTCCAAAACTCCATCAATATGTTAAGGATTTTTAGTTTTATGTTATATATATCTACATATGTGATTTTCTCTTCTGGGGGGGGAGGGAGGTTATTCTTATGTGGTTTAAATATTAATGTTATGTTGAACTGTAAAATCAGTTGGCCAGTATTACTGTACTTTCTCTAGTTCCTGAAAGTTTATATAAAAGACTATAATTATTGACCTTCTTAGGTTGTGGTAGAATTTACCTGCAAAGAAATATGTAGTTGGGATTTTCTTTGTAGGAAGATTTAATTACAAATATAATTTATTTAATAAATTTAAGGTTGTTGAGATTTCTAAATTTTTTCTTGTGCTCATTTTGGTAATTTGTATCACTCAAGGAATTGGTACATATCAGCCTAACTTTGTGAAGTCTTTTTAACTATCATTTCTAATGTATGAAAGATGTATAATAATGCTTATTTACTTCATGTTCTACTAAGCTCCATTTTTGCTTACTTTTATTAATGTACCTATAATTTAGCAATTTGAATATTTTTCATATTATTAACTTTTAGTTAGTTTTTTTCTCATTTTCTTATTAAATTCTCTTTTTTTAAGTTGTAGTCCCCTATCTACAGATCACTTGATGTTTGTTTCCCTTTGTTTTTTAGGTTTATTTTCATCAAATATAGAATGCTTTTATGTTCACATTTCTCTCTTTCAACACTTTCACAATTTCATTCCATTGTCTTGTGACTGTCTTCACTCTAATGTAATCTAGCTTTATTTGTTTATATCTCTGTTGGGTCAGCAGGCTCCGGGAGTGCAGGAGGAACAATAGAAATGACTGCCGGGCTTTTGGACCATCTGCTGCCTGACCTATCGCACTCTGTTCCTGGATGGGAGCTCCCTCATAGCTCCAGATGGACGGTGACATGCGGCCTATGCAGTGGTCACCCTGGACGCAGTCATAGAAGCACCCCCCTTCCCATTGGGACTACTTCTCAAAAGGCAGAACTCGTGGCTCTTACCAGGGCCCTTCACTTATCTGAGGGCCAACGGGTCACTATTTATACTGACTCCAAATATGCTTTCCTTATTACCCACACTCTGTCCTCTGGCGAGAAAGGGATTTCTTACGACCAACGGAACCCCCATAGTCAACGGGCCTCTTATTGCCAAACTCCTCGAGGCTCTCAATTACCCCACCAAGGTGGCTATTGTCCACTGCCATGGCCATCAGGCCTCCAAGGACCCCATCTCTTTGGGGGACAACAAGGCCAACTCTATTGCCCGACAGACGGCCTTAAACTCCTCTCCAGCCCCTCTCCTGTTTCTCAACACTCCTCACAGTCCCTCATACACTGATGAGGAGACTTGGGCCCTCAAAACATTAGGTGGCAGGTTGGGTGACAAGGGGTGGTATTTTGTCCAGGACAAAAATTGCCCTCCCAAACAGCCTAATCCACACCCTCATTACTTACATCCACCAGTCTCTCCACATTGGTCCAAAGGCCCTATACCAATTTCTCCAACCTGTCTTTCACCACCCCCTCCTCCAAAAGACCATTAAGGAGGTACATCAGGCCAGAACCTGTTCTTCGGTCAACACCCAGGGCGGCCTCCGCAGACCAGGACCCACCCACCAGCTCCATGGGTATCAGCCAGGCGAGGACTGGCAACTTGACCTCACTCACACGCCTCGACACAAAACCTTCAGATACCTGCTAATTCTTGTGGACACCTTCACAGCTGGATCGAGGCATTCCCCACCACTAGGGAAACAGCTGACATGATCGCCACGGTTCTCATTGAGAACATCATCCCGAGGTTTGGACTCCCTCGAACCCTACAATCAGACAACGGACCGGCCTTCATCTCCCGCATCACACAACAAATCTCTGAGAGCCTCAACATCATCTGGAGATTCCATATACCCTATCACCCTCAATCCTCGGGTAAAGTCGAGAGGGCCAATGGCCTCCTCAAGGAACAACTCACCAAACAGCACTCTTGAAACCCACCCATCTTGGCCAACCCTTCTCCCACTAGCACTCACCCAACCTTAGAGCCTCTCCTCGAAGCCTGTCAGGACTCAGCCCCTTTGAGCTCACCTACTGCAGGCCCTTCCTACTCAATCACAACCTGCCTGAATCTCCTCCACCCCTCCTATCTTATCTGCCCTATCTGACCCTCTTACAAGCCCTCCTAAGGGCTCAAGCAGATGCAACCATCCCAGCCCCCAACAGCCAGGGTGGAGACTTCCCCCAGGCCCTAAACCCTGGGGACCAAGTTCTTCTATGAGAACTTCACCCAAAGTCCTTACAGCCCAAGTGGACCGGCCCCCATACTGTTATTCTCACAACTCCCACAGCGGCAAAACTCCTAGGACACCACCCGTGTATACACATCTCCAATCTAAAACCAGCCCTACCACAGGATGGCTGGACTTCCCAAACCCTGGGGCCCACGCGGTTGTGGATCTCCCATACCACTTCTCCTCACCCTCCTCCTTCTACCCCCTCCCATAGCTGCCCCTCTGGTGATCCTGGGTTCAGGTGGCACTTCTTCCTAGTGGAAATTTGGACCCATGGGGATACCACACAGTCTAGTCAGTGGGTCACCACAAATTGCCAGCCCAAAGGGTGCCAGCCCTAGCGGAAATGGCCGTCCTCTCCACCCCCATCCTGTGACAGAAAAGGGCTATGTTTCTTCCCCTGGTTATTGTAGTCTCCTTGGCGTCTTCCCTAGTGGCCACCAGGTTGGGCACTGGGTCCCTAGCTCACTCCATAGACGCTACCCGAGATTTATCCGAGCAGTTCCGAACAGCCATGGAGGCCTTAGCCGAGTCCTTGGCATCCCTACAATGACAGGTTACCTCAGTGGCCCAGGTAGCCCTACAGAACCCACGAGCCCTGGACCTGCTCACTGCAGACAAGGGAGGAACCTGTTTATTCCTCAATGAAGAATGCTGCTATTATATCAACGAATCTGGTATAGTTGAAACCAATATTGGTACCTTGGCAAAAATCCGCGACTCCCTTTGTGGCCAGCATTGCCCTGAAATAAACCCCTCTCAATGGTGGCTCTCTCCCTTAATGACCTGGCTCCTTCTAATCCTAAGCCCCCTTATTCTCCTCTGCCTATTAGCACTAATCGCCCCCTGTGTTCTTTGCTTCATTCAGGATCACATCTGCGAGGTTTCCAGGGGTCACTGTCAACCAACTCCTCCTGCATCCCTATACCCGCCTACCCACACCCGAAGGACCCTATAACGACACCCCTTCGTCAGCAGGAAGTAGCCAGATCTGAGTCGCCGCCCCTATTACACCAAAAAGGCCAGAATGTTTGGTCGGCGGGCTCAAGGTGTGCAGGAGGAACGATAGAAATGACCGCCTGTCCTGCCTCTTCCAGCCATCTTCCAGCCTCCTCCCCCCTCTCCCTTTCCTTAACCCTTGACTCTCCCGCCAAAAGGATGTATGCCCAGGTCACGTCTCCATAGGTAACCCGGTAACTATGCAGGAAACAGAATTATCAGGACCCCCCACCCCATACCCTCCGATCACCAAATACCCTACCATATATGGATGTGAGCCCATGCCCTACCTTGGCCGGATAAAAGACCCCCACCAACTCCCTTCCAGTGCGACTTCCCCAACTCGGCTTTCCAGAGTCTCCAGAGTCGCAGAACCTCGCCTGAGGGTGCCCACCTCCTCCCGGCGCGACTTTCCTGGCTCCCCCTCTCCTGAGTCCTGAAACTTCGCTGGAGAGTGCCTTTAATAAATCTTGCTCTGCGCCCACCTTGCCTGGTGTTGTGTTTACCTCGCCTGCGAAACTTTACAATCTCATGTAATTTTCTTCTTATTATCAATGGTTTTAAATAGCCTGATAATGCTAAGTCTTGATGTGATCCTTTACATTTATCATACATTCATATTTGAGCTTCTTAAGATCTTTTAGTTTATATTTTTTATTAAAATTGGGCTAATTTTAGCTGTTATGCATTAAAATATTTTCCTGTTCCACCCTTTTCCCTCAGCAAAATTATGTGTCCGTAAACTACCTTTTTATTTTCTCAAAAGTCACTCAAGCTTTATTATTTATTTTTTCTTTTTTTTCTGCACTTCACTTCAAATGTTTTCTTTTATATTGACTTCCACTGAAACTTCCTTTAGTTTTACAGGGTCTAATTTGTTAAACACAAATAATGTGGTTTTCAGATATTTTATTTTTCAGTTCTAAAATTTCAAATTGTTTCTTTAATTTCTCTTTTCATTGTATTCATGTTATTACTATTTTTGAGTGTATTCATAACAGTTATTTTAAAGTCCTTGTATGTTAATTTGATATTTGCCAAATTTTGAGTCTGTTTTTTAAGTCATTATCTTCTCATTTTTTATCTAATTTTCCCTCCTGGAAAGCCTAATGATTTTTAAATGGGTAGTGGATATTGTGAATACTATATTATTGAGCACATAGATTTTCTTGTCTTTCTTTAAACACGTTGAATTTTGTTTATCCAGACAATTCATTTAGTGGTGGATCATCTTTATCTTTTTGAGAGTTGTTTTTAAATATTCCTAATTTAACACTAATGTGGAATTTATGTCAGAGCTTTTATAGCCCTACTACCAAGAAATGCTCTCTTTAGTGTTCTGGTTGAAACATTAACTGTTCAATGAGATCTTTCTATTCTAAGTGGTAAAAATTTGAACATCCCTGTCTTGTATGAGCTCTGTATATCTTCAGCTTACAGTTATTTTGCAGTTACTAATTTCCTAATTTTTCTCTTGTCATCTTCTTGCATTCTCTCCCTAAGCATGCACAGCTTCATATTCAAGCAAGGGTTCAAAGTGATGCTTAGGCATCTTTCTGGAGATAAAGCTCTTTTCTTTCTTGTAAATGTGAGGTTTTTAATCACTTCTGCTGTAGCAGTTTGAACTCTAATATTACAATTTGAGGAAAAGACCTGAAGAGACACTGAGAGTGATTTAAAATACCCCCTCAGACCGCAGGAGTACTTCATTAGGCATACTCTTCAAGGGATTTCTTCTTAGATGCAGGTACTCAGGAGAACATCAGCAGTCAACACTGTTTGCTTTGATGGCTCTCTGTTCTCATTCTCTCTCCCTCTCTCTCTTTCTCCCGCTTCGTCTGCCACAATACTTTTGGTAATTAACAAAAAATAGTTGTGGATTAAAAATATTGTAAGATATCTTCTACCTAATTTTTTCACCTATTTTTTTCTTTCTTTTTTTTTAATTAAATTCAGTTAATTAACATATAATGTATTTTTGGTTTCAGAGGTAGAGGTCAGTGATTCATCAGTTTTATATAATAATTACCTAGTGCTCATTATATCACATGCCAGTAATATCCATCACTCAATTACCGCATCCTCCCAAATCCCCCCTTTCCAGTAACCTTCAGTTTGTTTCCTATGATTAAGAATCTCTTATGGTTTGTCTCCCTCTCTGATTTCATCTTGGTTTATTTTTTCATCTCTTCCCTTACAATCCTCTGTTTTGTTTCTTAAAAAAGCAAAACAAACAAACAAAAAAAACCTCTTTTCATATGTTCACATGTGCTGCAAATTCCAGCATCCTGATTTGTTTCCCGCTGAAGTACAATCTGTTCTTGCCTAAGCAAGGCTGTGGAATCTGCTTAGCTCCTCTTCTTGACTATACTTCATTCTTGAAAATCCTCCAGACATAAGGTCAAGTTGATTGTATGGTTCACCTTGCTTGGTTTTCTCCTCTTAGCACCACAGTTCTGCTGTGCTTTTCCCCCAATTTCTTAAAGAGTTCATATATTTTGTCCAACTTTCTAGTGTTATATGCTTCTTTGTTTCTAATGCCAGATTGGTTTTAGTTAATCCATTATGACTAATCCCAAGACATATAATTTAAAATGTGATGAAGAACAGAAGGTAATATTAGGTAGGAGCCATGCCAAGTTATTTAAAAATATTACTATCATGTTACTTGAAAAATACCCTAGGAGATTCTGTCATTACTTCTTCTTTAGTGAAAAAGAACAAGAGAAACAAGATAACTAGATGGTGAAGGATTTCAGGAAAAACTTTATGGAGGATTAGATCAATGAGGGGAAAGAAAAAGGAAAAGCATTAACAAAAGGGTAGAAGTACATGATTTTATAGACTTTTAAGATTATCCTAGTTTTTTCAAGTGAGGAATTCACAAACAGGTGTGATATGAGGTTAATTCTGCAAGTGTATTATATTTAGACTATTAAAATCACTGAATAACAGATTAGGAATATGCATTTTGTTTTGTAAGCCATGAAAAACTATTAAAGGATCTTTCTGATTTTCCTCTGAATGATTTTGCTTACTTTACCATCTGAACTTGAAAGTAGCTTTCATATACATTATTTCAGGAGTAGGGCAGGAAAATGTACATGCCTAACTCTGGCTTCGTCACTTTAGATATGCTATTTTTTGGTTGATTCACAAAGAATTCTGACAATTGTAGTTTGAGAAAAAAGCAAATTAGAAGTTTTACATATCTGGTGTATAAAGCTTCTGGCATTATTCTTTAGTATAAAAATATGGTAATATGGCAAACAGGTAAACCTTTAGAAATAAAATACATCAGTCAGAGTGGATAAAGTCTCTGTTTTGCATTGTTATAAATGGATTCTACATATTACCATAGAGGGGAAAAAACAAGTATTTGAAACACCAAAGGATGAGGAGAAATTAAGTGTCTTCATGGCATCTTAGCTTATCAAGGGACATAAATATATCACCTCCAGCCATGTGGTACATGTACATGCCAATTGTGCACAGCAGTCACAGGAGAACCTGTTTTATTGTGAAACTGAATGTTGTCCAGAACACTGGGTCTCAAATATGCTAACCCATGGTGTTTAGCACGAAATGAGAATTTCATTACCAATTCAGATAGGCATAAAAGAGAATTTATTGGCTCTCAGTAGGTGCTTGTATTAAAAAAAAATCCATAAAAGTTATGATCATGGCTGAGAAGTGACAAAAACACTTATGGTTATTTTTTGCTTTAAATATATGTGCAGTTTACCATTATATTTGGAGAAATAGATCAGTTAGCTTGTGAAAACAACCAAGGTGTGCAGGTGTTAACCAATTTTAGTTTTTCTCATTAAATCTCTCATTTGTTATTGTTTATGTGTTAAAATATCCCTTCTTACAAGTCTCATAACATTTAACATATTTTACATCTTTAAAATCATCCACTGCAACTTAATTCTTAGAAAGGACATTTCAGTTTTTATAGAAGAAAAGTAAGACAATAAACTTTTTATCTACTAAAAAGCAAACAATACTGAACTTGTGTTATTCTTTTGTGTGTTATTCTTTTGTTTTTTCCTAAGTGGTCAATATGATTTCAGGGGGAAGTAATTTATTTTGGTGCATAAAGGAGGCACACAAAATCAATTAGCTGTTTTGCAATGATCTTTGTGTTTTGAAAACTGTCAATAATTGGCCATTTTAGACATTGGCATGAGAAACCACAAGGCACTTTCATTTGTTTGTATGTCTTGTTGCTGCTTGAACAGCTGGAGTGTCTTTCAGTGATTCTCGTCTTCATATGATAGCAGAACAGTGCAACCTCATTTTCTGGGCCCAGTTCAAATAATCATACTTTAATTTCCCAAAGACTACTAATTTGTCTACATAGATTAGATAACTACTGGTGCCCTACAGTACATTTACAGAGCAAGCAATCATAGACCCAAATATTCCAGATGTCTGCAAACTAATACTGCTGTGTGATATTAACTTCTTCATAATTTGAATCTATCATGATTTTCTTCTTTGTGGAAATAAGGTGCTTTGGAATTAGGAATTTTAAGCAGGAATGTGCCAAATTAAAATTTTTCTGCATGAGAAATATATTTGTGTTTTTACCTTCTTAGGTCCTATCTTCAACGAAGTCAGTGATTTAATCAGGTCTTCTGTTTAGCATAATGAGTTCTGAATAAGGGCCCCTGGTCAGATGACATCATTTCAAGTGGATGAGATGTGACTTTCATTTTGAGTTCCACTAGAACTTGCTTGGTGACCTTGAACAAGCTACTTAAACTCTCATTGACTTATTTTTATTACCTGCAAATTGGATATAATAGGTTCAGTCTCCCTCATGATGGTACTGAAGGATAGTTAACATAATGTTTTAAAAATGCCCTAGGACCCTAAGGAACCATACTCTAAAACAGCAGTTGTATTGGAAATCAGACTCCAGTCCACCTTTGCAACCTATAAATTGCATCATTTAGACACATTGCCATGTCTAGCCCTTTGCTCCTTAGATAGATCTTAGTCCATTTTAATCTTAAAAGCATCTCTTAAATATTCTTGGTCCATTTAAAATTAACTTTCAGTGAAACACATAGTTTATGATAACTGATTTTCAAACTCTAGAGATATTAAAGACTTTTATAAAAAAGTAGAAAGTCTAGGGACTTTGAAGAAAATATTTTAAAATTGAATTAAGCATGGATGAAGCAAATTGATAAAATTATTTGAATTTCAGAGAATATGTGGTAGATAATAATATTTTTTTTCTTTCAAGGTGTACTGTTGAAAACTTTCACCTTCAAATATTTCAGTTAGTAGTTGAAAGTACTCTTTGTCTCTTTCTTGAAAGTAATCTCTTTCCAGTTTGCCCATAACACACCTTTAACTGTAACATAATTTCTTTGAATTTACCTCCTCACATTTAGTATAGTTTATTTTCTTATTTATACCATTGTCAAAATTCTTACTAACCAAATGTGTTAAAGAAAGATCTGCTACCATGAGTTTTTTGCAAATCACAACTATACCTAGCTGTTATCTGTTGTCTAAAGACAAATTTCTCTGTCTCTCTAGCATGAAGTTCAATGAAAACAGTGACAGGACTAAGCAGAACTCTTATTCTTCTATTTTCTTTGTTTTCATTGTCTATGTTCAGAATCTGAAAACATACTTACTTATTTTTGTTGTTGTTGTTGTTGTTTATTTTGTCATAGGAAAAAAACAGTGGAGACCAGCAACATTTTCCAGGATCCCAGGGGATTGTATGTGTTATTTTTTTTCAGTCCCAGTGAATATACTTAGTTGAAATGGTTTATGTTAATTATTTGAAAATAGTAGTAATAATATATTACATGAAGTTGCAATGCATAATTCTTTAAAAAAAACAGATAAAACAATCAATACACTTTACTCAGATTAACTTTTGCTCACTTCCCCAAGTCAAATGCAGAAAATACCCTCAGTGATCTGAAAGCAATTTTTTACAGAGCAGTTTTTAAATCTTTTTTTTTTTAATATCTATGAGGAATCCCTTTATATGGATACTTAAGCTAAAATTACAGGATCTCAAGGGACTTTAGCCTAGGAGATTTTCTAAGGGGACAAACCAAGATTGAGGGCTTTAATATATTTCCTCTGATGCCATTTAATCTGGAAACTTTCCTTTTATTATTTGTATGATAGTCATGTATCACTCATCTCTGAACATCTTAAAGACATCTGTCACAAGTATTTGGTACATGTAGAAGGTATTTTACATGGCAGATATTGGAGGAAAAAGGTCCTCAAATTACAGCGTAACACATTTCTTGAAGTAGGAAGTCTGGATGAGATTATTTAGAGCTATAGAAGTGGTTGATGAAACCAGTATATATAAAGCAGAAAATTTTCTGCACATAGTATGAAAGGTTCTCATTTATGGAAGTGATAAATTCACCAAATTGATGTCATGCATGTTGTCTGCAATAGAACAGGGCAATGAAAAATTAGTGAATAATAGAGAACTGTCCAGAACAAGGTATTATTTGTTCACAGGGATTATATATGGAATACTATTTATAATCTTGAGTGTAAATTTACCCTACTACAGATAATCCCTGCCATGTATGTATCTCCATACCATACTTTTTCAACTTTTACTACAGTTAAGATAAAAGAAATAAAGCACTATAAAATTAATGTCATGCTCATCATTTGGGTGTTCTATGATTCAGGTAAAAGAGACAATTATTATGACAAACTTTTGGTATATAATTCAGATTTAAATAAGAAAATCTCTTACTGAAAGGAGAGAGCTAAGGGGTTTAGGCAAGTTCAGTGAGTATACACAATACATTCAACATGTTTTGAATTCATCTGAAATTCATAGGCTCTTGATAATCCATTCAGAAGTTAAGCTGATTAATTATAGGTATGAGAAAGCCAGATTCAAACAGCTAACAAAGGAAGAAATGCAATAGTTCAAAGCAAGAAGACAAGAGGGAAAATGGTTCTAGATTTAGTCAATTTGTCTGATTAAAGATGACATCATGGGGGCAACCCTGTTGGGACCCCTCTCACTCTTGAGAGCTTTTTCTGTATCTTCACTTAATAAACTTCTATCATTTTACTCACTAAAATAATAAAATAAAATAAAAATAAAGATAACACCATGGACCTGAGTTAAGTTATTCATTCATTCAATAAACTTTTATTAAACACCAAATATATTTCAGGCCCTGTATATATTTCAGACCCTGCAGTATGGTATGCCAAAAGTGGCTGTAAATCTTTGACATTCCATTCAAATAGAGATGGAGTCTAATTATCCTAAACCTGAATCTTGTCTTTCTCTACCAACTTGCTCAGCCACACACAAAGGTCAGGGATGATGTTTTGGGATGGCAAAGAAAATGTTGTAAGAATCGTGAGGCTTCCACCTACTCATTTTCAGCACAGTTATCTTAGAGCCCAGTGTCCTTCACTACACACTGAGAGAAGCCCAAGTCATGTAGAGGCTACATTAAGATATTCCATTTAGTAGTTCATACTAAGTCTGCAGAGAACTTCCAGCAACATGAGTTTTAACTGGACTCCAAACCCAGCTATCTTTGACTACAACCATATGAGATCCCAACTGAAAATCAACCATTTAAGCCCAGGCAGCATATAAAACTGAGAGATAGCTACACACACACACACACACACACACACACTCACACACCCCTACCTCCGTCTGTTTTTTACTTACTAAATTCTGCTATTCTATATCATGTTGCCATAACCAAATAACATGCACTGAGTAACATAAATTCTGTACTCATGGAGCTTACATTCTCGCTGAGGAAGCAGAAAACATACAAGATATATCAGATATTTTAAGACACTAGATAAAAAAAGTAGTAAAGCAGAGAAGGTGAAATAGAGAAGAGAAACAGACAGACAGAGAGATAGACAGAAAGACAGAGAGATTGCCCTGATATTCTTAACAGTGTAGGCCAGTTCTTCTCATGGTAACAAGAGAGACAGAATAGCACCTAGTAACACAGCCTAACAAGCTAATACATTGCATCTTCCTTGTGTTCTATTCCTTAATAAAATAAATCTCTTTTTTTTTTTTTCAGAAAATGCCTTGAATATTTCCACTCCTATTTATATGACACAAGTGAGTTACATGACTAAAGAAACCCAACACTAGTAATGACTGATTAAACCAACAGTGAAAAACAAATTCTGGAAGCAAGACTTAATATTTATTTGTACTACTTGTTATCATGTAAAAGCCACATTCATTTAGAGTCATAGAACTTCTTAAAGGAAAGCTGACTCTATGCTTTGTCTTCAGGAACTTGAACTAGAATTCCTTAACCTCTGTACCCAATTCAAATGATTAAATATATTTAATAAAATTTAAGTATACAGGGAGGATGTAAGTATTTTCAAATATTAACATTCCTTGAAATAAATAAAATCACTCATTATTATTTATTATTTACTTTCATAAATGCATATAGGGCAATTTCAACTATTTTTATAGACTTACCTAAAAAACAAATATGCAAATAATCTCATTTGGCAACCAATTAATGCTTAAAAAGTTAAACAATTCTAACTATTAACAAATTAAATATATAATGTTTCAGGGAAGATTTGTCTTAAGGACTTTTTAAAATTTAAAAAAACAGAGCAATTAAAAGGGAGGGGAGACAAAAAAATGAGGAAAATAACATTTTTATTTTAAAAGACATATACTCAAGGCATCAAACTAATAAAACTAGTACAACTCCTTGCCTGGAAAAAAATTCAACAATGTCTCTAATTTGGAATGGTCTATCACTGCTATATGAATTACAGAACAGAGATGTAATAATATGAAAATGGGAAATTTCAGATTCTGAACTAAATGGGCAACAGATATTTTAAGAATATTATGTCTGATCAGGGAAATACAAATCAAAACCACAATGAGATATTACCTCACACCAGTCAGAATGGCGAAAATTAACAAGTCAGGAAATAACAGATGCTGGCGAGGATGCAGAGAAAGGGGAACCCTCCTACACTGTTGGTGGGAATGCAAGCTGGTGCAACCGCTCTGGAAAACAGCATGGAGATTCCTCAAAAAGTTGAAAATAGAACTACCCTATGACCCAGCAATTGCACTACTGGGTATTTACCCTAAAGATACAAACATAGTGATCCGAAGGGGCACGTGCACCTGAATGTTTATAGCAGCAATGTC
>PISX010017659.1:0-42753 GCA_004024625.1 Mellivora capensis | reverse complement strand
TGGGGGGAGGGGGTCGGGAAAGGGGTGTGGGGTAATGGACATTGGGGAGGGTATGTGCTATGGTTAGTGCTGTGAAGTGTGTAAACCTGGCGATTCACGGACATGTACCCCTGGGGATTAAAATATGTTTATTTAAAAAAAAAGGCAAAAAAAAAGAGTTTTCTTAAATCTGGAAAAATAAAACATTTTTAAAAATTTAAAAAATTTTAAATTAAAAAAACATTTTAAAAAATCAATAATGTTTCAAACAAAAAGGTCTTATGAATTAGAATCATCCTCTTCAGTTTATTTCATCCCAAATAATTCTTGTTTTGTTTGATCCTGTTCTTTCTGTTAATTCTGGAAATTTTTACCCACTTCAGTTTTGTGACCCTCAAGTTATGACAAACCTGTATTCTTGAGTCTTTTTCATGAATCTTTTTGAAGATGAGGCATTTCTGCAGGAACACTCTTGTAAAAGCATCCAAGTAACATCTAACTGTCTATAAATGATAAAAGACTTAGTAACAGCCATGGTTAAAGATCTGACTCAAGTTTATTATAGTGCATTTGACAAGAAAATTCAGTTACTTCTATTACACAAACAGAAGATAATTTGATAATTAGAATTATGGGAAGTAATACACCAGGACTCATATGAGGAATTTAAGAAACAAAACAGAGGATCATAGGAAAAGGGAGGAAAAAAAATAAAATAAGACAAAATCAGAGAGGGAGACAAGCCATAAGAGATTCCTCTTAACCATTGGAAACAAACTGAGGGCCGCTGGAGGGGAGGTGGGTGGGGGGATGGGGTAACTGGGTGATGGACATTAAGGAGGGCACTTGATGTAGTGAGCACTGGGTGTTAGGACACTGATGAATCACTAAACTTACTTCTGAAACTAATAATTTACTATATGTTAATGCATTGAATTTAAAAATATATATGAAAGAAAAAATAAAAATAAAAAATATATACGTATATATGTACATACACATATGTATGTATATATACATGCATGCACACACACACATAATATATTTTAAAAACCCCAAATAATGCACTAGGATATACCAGATTCTTAGGGGTTATACACTTTTCAGAATTCATATTTCAACAACATATATTTAAACAAAAACAATCAAAGAAGGTTTAGCATCACTTATTTGACAATGCTCCCCATGTAATTTAACATACACAACAAACCTAATTAGTTTTATATCTTTCTTTTACGCAGAGAACAAATTCTTTCAGTTGTTACAGGGATCCTTTAGAAAACCTCAAATTTAGTTTGTCAAAAAACTTCATTTTGGAATTTGATTTAGGGAAGTTTGTCAAAAAAATATCAAAAGGTATAACCCGAAACTTGATTAAATCATTCCACAGATTACGAAACATTACTTATTTAACCAAAGTGACAATAAAAGATTTCAAAGGCAAGTGCAGAAGTCTACACAGTTGTGAGCAAAACTCAGGTCTTGTAATATTATGAGGGCTCAGTTTTCTTAAGTAATCAAAGGCCTGATAGTAAGGATATCATGAAACACGAGATTATTTTGATAAAACAAAATTTCTGTTTCCTGGGCAGATAATTTAAAAAGGTAAAAAAACAAGACAAAAGAAAACTTTTACAATCCTTTATCAAGAGCAGACCAATAATTTAACAAGATTATTCTTTTAACAAAGAGTAAACACAATTTTAATTTTGTACCAGTGTGCTTTTGATACTAAAACTCATTTACTGAGGCACCTGGGTGGCTTAGTAGGTCAAGCATTGAACTCTTGATTAAAGTTTAGATCATGATCTCAGGGTCGTGGGATTGAGCCCTGTGTCAGGTTCCACACTCAGTGCAGAGTCTGCTTGTCCTTCTCCCTCTGCTCCTCTTTTGCTCCTTCTCTAATAAATAAGATCTTTAAATAAAAATAAAAATAAAACTCATTCACTTAGATTTATTCCAATCTTTGCCAGTCCTGACCACCCATAAAATTCCTTTGCAAAGATTCCTTTTCTATAAATCTCTTACAACTCTCTTTTTTAAACCTAGATTGTCTTATATTTTCCCTCTTTTCTAACCTCTGTTTTTCCCCTCAATAAAAATGTCTTTCTGTTCCCCATACCTTCTTTTACTGAAAATATATATCCTACTTTCCTTGCATATGGAAGTGTTTTCCTTATTTCTAGTAGCTTTAACAACATATATTAACTGGAATTCTTGGGTGCCTGGGTGGCTCAGTTGCTTAAGCATCTGCTTTGGCTCACGTCATGATCCTAGGGTCCTGGGATGGAGCTCTGCATTGGGCTCCCTGCTCAGCAGGGGATTCTGCTTCTCGTCTGCCCCTCCTCCCCTCTCATGCATGCACATGCTTATGTGCTCGCTCTCTCTCTCTCCCCCTCTCTTGCAAAAATAAAAAAAAAAATCTTTAAAAAAATAATCGGGATTCTTAACTGGTAGAAACTTTGATTTTTAGTGAAATCTAAGTAGTAAGCAGTTGTAAACTGTTATGCCAGCATTTTTTTTGATTGGCAAATTTATGAATACATGTTATAATTTCTAGAATTGTTTGCCTTTATAGTACAATCTTTTAATAAAACATGTTTCAACAGACCCACATTTTAGCTTTAGTTTCTCTGTAGTAGGAAAACCAAAAGTAGATAAATCTATATTCAATAATTAATGTTTTATTATTTTATTTTATTTGAAAAGTATCTATATATTCAATGAATTTAACTTAAGTCATCACTTAGCAAAACTTTAAAGTTTCAGTTTATTAAAAATTAAATTAATTAAATTTTGCACCTATTCTTAAGTACACATACCATAAAATATAGTTGTTGCTAAAATGATTATCTACAAACTCTTACTCCACTTACATCTATTTAAAAGATTTGCTCCCATGTCCACAATAGCCAAACTATGGGGAGAGCCCAGATGTCCATCAACAGATGAATGGATAAAGAGGTGGTATATATATACAATGGAATACTATGCAGCTATCAAAAGAAATGAAATCTTGCCATTTGTGACGACGTGGATGGAACTAGAGGGTATTATGCTTAGTGAAATAAGTCAACCGGAGAAAGACAACTATCATATGATCTCACTGATATGAGGAAGTGGAGATGCAACATGGGGGGTTTGGGGGGGTAGGAAAAGAATAAATGAAACAAGATGGGATCGGGAGGGAGACAAACCATAAGAGACTCTTAATGTCACAAAACAAACTGAGGAGGGCCGGGGGAGGGGGTCGGGAGAGGGTGGTGGGGTTGTGGACATTGGGGAGGGTAGGTGCTATGGTGAGTGCTGTGAAGTGTGTAAACCTGGCAATTCACAGACCTGTACCCCTGGGGCTAATAATACATTACATGTTAAAAATTTTTTTAAATAAAATATTTCTGGGACGCCTGGGTGGCTCAGTTGGTTGGACGACTGCCTTCGGCTCAGGTCATGATCCCGGAGACCCAGGATCGAGTCCCGCATCAGACTCCCAGCTCCACGGGGAGTCTGCTTCTCCCTCTGACCTTCTCCTCGCTCATGCTCTCTCACTGCCTCTCTCTCAAATAAATAAGTAAAATCTTTAAAAAATAAATAAATAAATAAATAAATAAATAAATAAATAAATAAAATATTTCTATAAAAAAAGATGTGGTGTGTGTGTATGTATATATGTGTGTATTCATAATATATATATTTATGTATATGTAACATATATGTAATAACATATATATTTATATGTATATACTGGAATATTACTCAGCCATCAAAAAATGAAATCTTGCCATTGGCAAGGACATGGAAGAACTAGATGGTATTATCCCAAGTGAAATAAGTCAATCAGAGAAAGACAATTATCATATGATTTCACTCATATGTGGAATTTTAGAAACAAGACAGAGGATCATAGGGGAAGGGAGATAAAAATAAAACAAGAAAAAATAAGAGAAGGAGACAAACCGTAAGAAGGAAAAAATAAGAGAAGGAGATAGACCGTAAGGAGGAAACAAACTGACTGTTGCTGGAGGGGAGTGGTTGGGGGAGTGGGGTAATGGGGTGATGGACATTAAGGAAGGCACGAGATGTAATAAGCACTGGGCGTTCTGTAAGACTGATGAGTCACTGAACTCCACCTCTGAAACTAATAATATGCTACATGTTAATTAACTGAATTTAAATAAGTTAAAAATACGTTTTTCAATAGTGGTATAAATAAGTAAATAAATAAAACATTTGCTCCCATCAGTTCTGTTTAGATCACCCATGCAAACTTCGGAACAAGATAACAGATGAAACAAATCAGTTATTCTGTTGCTTTTGCTGACAACTTCTGTAACAGGGATAACAGGAAGTTATTTGATTAGTAAAACTGGGTAGGATAAAAGTATTATATTTAATGCTGATAACTCTAAAGATGTGTTTATTTCAATTAAACAAATAACCTTAAATTAGTCTTAATACCAATTATTTTCCAGATCATATAAATCTGAAATTCACTTGGATTAAGTTTCTATTTTATTTTGGAGAATTTCTATGAATACCAGATTTATACACACACTTAATTTTCTTTAAGCCAATTAAGTAGAGCTCTTTTACAGCTCGGAATTCAGCGAAATAGCCTTCTCCAGTGAACCAGCCTTGTCGGACATTGACCTGTTGTAGGACCCTGGATTCCCTGCTCTGCTCCATCCACGAACCTGCAGTCCCCACCTAGGCCTGTGAAGCTCGGGCAGGACCCCAACCCACTGAATGGCCTCAGGGTTTAGAGAGTCCATACCCTGGAAATATCCTGGAGCCTTGATTTCAAACTGGGATTTTTGGTCTCCGGTTGGATAGTCCAATGGTATCCTGGGCTCCTCCAGCAATAAAGGCTTCCAGGTGTCTCCTCTTGGAGGGTGTCCCATGTAGGTCCCCTCTGCCCCCAGGCAAGGCAGTCCAGATTCCCCCAGTTCTGCCTTCAGGGGGAGTATGAGCTTTTTTGCGAGGGTTAGGGTTAGGCAGATGCCTTGCGCCCCCAACAGCTCACTGTTGTGACCAGGCTTTTCCTGACTCTTTCCCTGTTACAGGTCCCCTGCTTCACTGACATGCATGGCACATGTATGCCCAAGAGGCACCCATCAGCCAGCCTCGGGCAGCCACAGCCCTCCAGGCCTGAGGAGCTTGGGGCTGTCCCCAGTCACCTGCATACCTTTCTGGGCACGTGGAACCCCCCTCCAAAAATGTTTCTGAGGAGGCAGCTTTAAACCCTGTTTAGCACATATTTAAAACTGGCTGCCTGATGGGGCCGCCTTGGTTTCTACAGCCGAGAAGGCCCTTAGGTGTGTCTTATTTAGGGTATGCTGGCCAGTCTGCTGGGCTGCTTCCTTCAGGGGTTAAGATGAACATTTGTGTAGGAGGAGGCAGATGCCAGGGACCCCAACTGGCTTGCTTCCGTGACCCGGCCTCTACCAGCAGCTGCCCTCTCCCAGCCCCAGGCTCCCCTGACTCACGCAGTGGGCACATGCCCAGGTTGTACCCCTTCCGCCCTCCAAGGGCAGCCAGGGCCCTCTGGGTCCATGGGCTTGGTGTCAGTCCCAGTCACCCACATGGCCTCCATCACAACAGAGGCCTCAGCCTCCACCCCAAATCTTTGTGTGATGGCTGCTTTAAACTGGCATCAATCCAGTCCCTATTTGGACCAGCTGCAAGGGGGGGTGGTGTCCCAGACTTACCAGCAATCTAGGCTGCCGGATGTCTCAGTGTGGTATATCCCAGCAGCCTTGTGGTCTTGTCTCGGCCAGGCAGGCCGTACACCTCCTCCAGCATCACCTTCAGGGGGAAGAGACGCATTTGTGCGGAATAGGGCTAGAGCTAGGCAGATGCCTTACACCCCGTTGTCAGCCTGCTCCTAGCCCCAGGCTTCTCCAGACACCTCACCTGCGAAGGGTCTCTAGCTCACCTGACCTGGGCAGCACACGCATGCGTAAGTAGGCACCGGGCCCCCAGCCTCGGGCGGGGTCTGTGGAGTTAACTTTCCTGGCCCCAAACACCTGCATAGGATTTTGGGTTTATGGAGCCCACCCCTGAAAATCTTGCTGAAGAAGTAGCTTTTAAATGGTGATAGTCCAAATGTGGGCTGGCTTAATGATGGGGTCTCTCGCTTCTACAGAGATCCAGGCTCCTACTAAGGTCTTATGGGGGGGAGGGGGGAGATACCCCAGCCAGTCTGCTGGGCCAGTCGATAGCAGGGCAGCATGATTTCCTCTGGCTCTGCCTTCAGAGGTAATATGTGCATTTTTGTAGGATGAGGCTTGGAATGAGGTAGATGCCAACGTACCCTAAACAGCTTGCTCCTGCGTGCGAGCAGGCCTCTCCCTACCGGGGTCTTCCAGAGATCCCGGCCACCCTCTCCCTCGCGGCCTGCACATGCGCATTCCTCACCTTGTCTGCCAGCTTTGGCCTGCAGGGGGCACTCCAGGCTCGCGTAGCTTGGACAGACACCTAACCTGAAAGTAATCAAGGAGGAGGGAACGCACACCGGAATACTATTTTGAGGCTCCGTTTGAAACAAGATTGTCCGTCCCTACCCAGACTGACTTCCCGATGGGGTTCTGGGCTTACCAGTAATCAAGTGTCCCACGTGTCTCTCAGTGAAGGATACCTTGTCAGCCCATCAGGCTCCCTCCAGGTCAGGCGGTGCAGACTCCTGCAGATCTGTCTTGGGAAGAATACACGCGTTTCTATAGGTTGGGGCTTGGAACTGGGCAGACACCTTGCATTCATAACAGTCCGCTCCCAGGAACCTACTCTTTAGACACTTGCTCTATTTTAGGTCCCTGGCGACACTGACCTGCGTGGCTGGAGATGCAAAGTACAGACCTCATCAGCTAGTCAGGGGAGCTGGGTAGTCCCCAACCACCTGCATAGCCTCCTGGGCGAAGGGAGCGCACCCTAGAATTCTTGCTGTGGGGGCAGCTTTACATGGAGGGTAATCAGTGCACACATGGACTGGCCGCCCGGTGGGTCCAACTTCTCCAGCGATTGAAGCTCCAAGGTTCGTCTCATTGGAGCATACCCCAGCCAGCGGGCCGGGCGGGTTCCTCCATCTTTGCTTCAGGGGAGATGAGCATACCAGTGTCGGTTGGGGCTGGGAGGGAGGCAGAGGCCAGGGGCTTCAGCAGCCCGGTCCCATGGCCCAGCTTCTCACTATGGCTGCTGTTGCAGTCTTCCTGGCTTGCCTGCAGCGACCATGGCATCCAGATAGCCTTTATTAGAGGCTGTCCTGCCCGGTCTGCCTGGCTAACCCCTCGCCAAGCCATCTGGCATTCTCGAGCCCTGCCATCAAGGAACACTGGGCATGTGTGTAGATCAGGGCTTGGAACTGGGCATACAGTCCTGCTCCTGTGACCAAGCCCTTCCTGTCCCTCGCTCTGACCTCCTTGATCCAAGTCCCTGGCAACCCTGGACTGTTCCGCCTATGCATGGGCAGCATGGATCCCTCTCCCAGGTCTGGGATGTCCTGTGCCAGGTCTCAACTCCCTGCGGAGTCTGGAAGGTGGAGGGATTCCCCCCCCTCCACCAAGTAGCTCTATGAGGATGCAGCTGCATACCGGGGCAGAGAGTCCCCATATGCAGCTGCTGCCTGAGAGGGGTCCCAGGATTCGCTGCCAACCAGCACTCCCAGGTGTCTCTTATTAGAGCTTTTAGCCCATCCTTCCCAGCTCCCCCCTGGCAAGGCAGAGTCAACTGGAGCCCCTATTTAGTGATGAGGGAGCGGAAGGCTGGCTAAGGACAAGGCAAAAGCTGGTGCCTTGTACCCCCTCTCCACCCACTGCCCTCGGTAGTATGTGTGACATTCCTCAGGCACCCCTGGCCGCCCTAAAAGAAAAACAAATGGTTAACTTGCAGAGATCACAATCCTACAAGACAGGAGTCTCCCTTGGTGTACAAATGTCCTACTGATTTACAACAAAGAAGCTATTTTATCAATAGCCCAGCTTCCAGAGACAAGTCACTCAGTTCCTCAAGCCCTAACATCACCCTCCCCTCCATAAAACTGAAGGAGGCTGAGGTGGAAGGAAATGGTAATAAAGTTAAATTTCTTCTAAACCTAAAACTCACTGACAAGGATGTGTGATAGGAGGAATGTGACATTCCACTAGGAAACTCCCAATTGTCTCCATGTTGGTGCCTCATTAGAGGGAAGAACGGCCTTGGCTTGACAATAACCAGGGCTCCAATATCCTGACAGTCTTCATTACCCTGATAGCCCTTCTGAACACTCCCTTTGTCCTCACCTACCCAAATCATTTACCCCTGGTTCAAGAAAGGCTGACCAAAGGTTTCAAAAACAACATGCCTTACCAAAGACCAATCAGGAATAGGATAGCTTAACATTGTAATAAATCATGTCAGAAAAAACAGGAACATAGGGCCAGCAGTCGTGGCCCAATCACCTACTGCCGAGTCCACCCCCACTCTGCCTTTAAAAACTGTCATCTGGTTCAGGTCCAAGTCCCTACTCCGCTGTGTTGGGTATACTTGGGCCCAAGCTTAAGTTTGTTAAATAAACCCTCGTGTGATTGCATCGGTGTTGGCTCCTTGGTGGTCTCTCGGACGCAAAAACTCGGGTACAACATTTAGTAGGTTAGGACTTGAGGTTAGGTATAGGTCTTGTCCCTTAAGAGCTGCTCCTCTAGAATTGCTGCAAAGACTTGCTCTTTGCAGACCTAGGCCCGGTTCCAGATCTCTGGCTACGCCTAAGTGCAGTCCATACCTGTTTAGGTGCCTCAGGCAGCATGGCCTCTCGGGGCCTGGGTACCCAGGCCCAGACCCAACCACCTACAGTGCACCTAGTGTTGAGGAAGCTCACAGCTGGAAATTACTCTGAGGCAGCATCTCAGACTGGGTGACAGGAGGCCCCATTTGGACTTGCTGCCTTATGGGTACCAGGTTTCTTCCAGGAACCAGGGCTTCCAGGTGTCTCTCACTGCCGTTTCCCCCTTGTCCCACCAAATGAGGTTTAAATGCCAATGTGTGTGTGTTCAGAGTGATAAGGTCTTTTGTGTAGGTGCAGCTCAGACACTGAGAGGTGCCGGTTCTCCCCCCTCCACCCCCCCCTCCAAGAGCCATGATCCTGACAAAGACTGCTAGGCTTCCTCATTCATACCCTCCACATACTTAGATGATACCAGGGGAACACACAGAAGCTAGAATCCCCTATTTTTATGCCCAAGTCATGTCACTAACTTAAAACACTCTTTCAAACTTTACTCAGAAAGAATTATTACCAATCGTGTGCCAGGTCCATTTCTAGGAGCATAGGGAGTCTATTGCCATCAAAGCTATAATTATGGTATAATGCAAACGATGATGAATGAACTCCTCAGACTCAAGAAGTGAGGAAGGTACATAACAGAGCAGGTGAGCTTTCTAGGACTCCCAAGGAAGAGTTGTTTTATAGTCAATAGGACAGGCATGAGGAAGGCCTTGCTGATGGAGTGACCAGTAAATAGAAAGGCAGGGAGTTGTGAACTAGAATAATGCAGACTGGGGGGCTGAATGTAGATTGCAGGAAGGATAGGAGTGTGATGGCAGAGGAGAGGGGGAAGTAAGGCTAAATATGTAGGTAGAAACCAGACAGCCCCAAGCTCGAGGTGTCTTTTTAGTGTTTTGACTATGTTCTGGGTTGCATGAGGAAGCACTGAACAATTTTCAATGGGAGAAGGACAATCACACTTGCATTTGCATTTTTTTAAAGATTTTATTTATTTATTTGGCAGAGAGAGAGAGATCACAAGTAGGCAGAGAAGGGTGGGGAGGAAGCAGGCTCCCTGCTGAGCAGAGAGCCTGATGCGGGGCTCCATCCCAGGACCTTGAGATCATGACCTGAGCTGAAGGCAGAGGCTTAACCCACTGAGCCACCCAAGCACCCCTGTATTTGCATTTTTAAAGGAGGCTAGAAATTAGTAGGAGGGCTGGATTGGGGGATGATGAAAGTGGCTTGTGAGACTTGTGAGGACGTGGAGACTCTGACCTCCTGTGCTCTAGTCATCCGAGAGCATTCTAATGTAGACTTTTCCTTTTATTTTTCTAGGTGTGTTTTTATTTACCGTAAGTATGTGATTATTATTATTAACCTTATTCTAGTAGGATTTCCTGGACTGATTAATGTTATCATTATCTTCCCTGATGCTTTACAGTGTTTAGCATTGCCCTTTGCCTAGGCATAAAATGCTAATACCTAAACCACAAATTAAGCGAGTGCTTAGCTGATGAAAATCAGAAACTTGGCCTGAGATGGGTTTGCTGTTTCTTTGGTGGAAACATAGAACATAATACTCTTCTAGGGGCACGGTGGTGGGAGCAGAGAGGGTGGTGCCTAACAGCAAAGGGGAGAGGCTTCACTGAAAACAGGATTTCCACTGCGTCTAGGAGAAAAATCCAGAAGAAAACAGTCGCCCAAAAGAATCGTTAATGAGAAAAATGTAATTCAGGATCAGAGCGTGAGAAAGCACCTCTGAAGTTCAGCTAGAACGGGGTGGGAGGTGGTGGGGGGAGGGAGTGGTGGGAAACCAGGCTAAAAGTTTGTGTGGCTGTGGATGTGAAGAGCCTCCTAAGTCACGCTATATTTAGCTTCTTTTTCAATAGTATTTTAAATATCAAATCGTTACATTTACCATCTGCATTCTATCTTCACTCAGCATAATGGGGAGGAATAGAGGAAATGAGCTCAGGCTAAAACATTAAGAGAAAGGGATCGTTATTAAAGTTGCTATATTAGGAGGTATAGACAATAACATACATAATGCATTTCAGCACATGGTAATGGTTAGAACTCCGCCTAAAATCTCTCCAGCCGGTTACCTGGCCTAAAATTTTAGCATCTAGATTTCTTTTCACAGATGAATAAGCATCCTAATTAAAAGGCAAACAAGCTACAGAATTATATACTCTGTGTTGGAAAGCACCACCTAGACTGTCCCCCACTACACACCTAGCAAATAAAACTCTTGAATTCACGTGCTGTGAATAGGTAACTAGTGAGAAGGAATTTATTCATATCACTAATTTTATTCCATTTTTTTGAAAGACATAATTGACAGAGACTCTTTCCCTCTTTGCAGCTGCACAGCATTAAATTCCCCATGGTGGTTTTCAACTCCTACACCAATTCTTATCAGCTGGGTATGACTGATCCAGGGCAGTACCCAGCAGAAATCTCAAACTTCCTCCAGATTCATCAAGAAGGATGGTTCTTTTTTAATTAAAAAAATTATTTATTTGTCAGAGAGAGAGAGAGCGAGTGAGCACAGGCAGACAGAGTGGCAGGCAGAGGCAGAGGGAGAAGCAGGCTCCCTGCTGAGCAAAGAGCCCGATGTGGGACTCGATCCCAGGACGCTGGGATCATGACCTGAGCCGAAGGCAGCCGCTTAACCAACTGAGCCACCCAGGCGTCCTAAGAAGAAGGATGGTTCAATGGCTATGCCCCCTTAGGTATTCTGGAAGGGAGAGGGGGCAACGTACCGGATTTTATATTTTCATTCCAAATGGAGATTACTGGAAGCCAATAGCTTTAAAGAGTTCTGCCACCTGCGTGTTAAAGTGGTTCCTAAATAAACACCTAGAATATAGAAGAATCTGAATACATGTCTTATCAGTGGGTTCAGGACATGGTTTCTAAACACCCCCTCCCTCTGAAGTCATCCTTGGATATTCTAGATACTGTCTACCCTAAAACCTTGATGTTGTATTTCTCCTTTTCTACTGTGTCTATTGGTTTATTGAATTTCAGCACAGGGTTCTCGATTTCCATTAAATTTTATCTGATTAAAGTTGTTGCAACGTATAAAAAAGTTTACTTGTCAAAATAACCTAAGGATTTAGGGTTTCATAAACTTAATACAAGTCAGGGGATTGATGTCAAAACAAACCCTACAGTGGTATTAAAATCTATTGAGGGAGAAGCGCCTGGGTGGTGTAATCAGTTAAGCCGCTGACTGCGGGTTTCAGCTCAGGTCATGGTCTCGGGGCCCTGGGATCCAGCCCTGCATTGCGCTCTGCGCTTAGCATGGAGTCCACTTGGGATTCTCTCTCCCCTCTCCCTCCGCCCCCGTACCTTGCACACTCGCGCTCTCTCTCTCCCGCTCTCAAATAAAATCTTTTTTTAAGAAAGATTTGAGAGAGAGAGCACATGAGAGAGTGAGAGAGTGCAAGCTGGGGAAACGGCAGAGGGAGAAGCAGGCTCCCCGCTGAGCTGGCTCGATCCCAGGACCCCAAGATCATAACCCGAGCTGATGGCGGACCTTAACCGACTCAGCCACCCCGGTGCCCCATAAATAAATAAATCTTTAAAAAATGTATTGAGGGGGGGCACCTGGGTGGCTCAGTGGGTTAAGCCTCTGCCTTTGGCTCAGGTCATGATCTCAGGGTCCTGGGATCGAGCCCCGCGTCGGGCTGTCTGCTCAGCAGGGAGCCTGCTTCCTCCTCTCTCTCTGCCTGCTTCTCTGCCTACTTGTGATCTCTATCAAATAAATAAATAAAATAAAAAAAAATGTATTGAGGGATACAGAATCCACAAAGAGGTATTAAACTTATTCTAGTAGAGAAATCACTTGTCTCCTAAATCCTATTTGAAATTCAACTTATCTTTTAAGAATTCACCTACATGCCAATTCTTGAAATTTTCCTCAGCTACTCCATTACGCCACTTCTAACGAATCATCCTCACAGCAACCTGTATATACATTATTTTTGGCATTTTACAGGTGTTATTTTCTTTCTTACTAATTTGTAAACTTGTAAGCAACCCAGTCTTCTGCATTTTGGTATCTACCTTAGGTCAGGTTCTCTAGAAAGAGACTGAAAGGAAGGTTCTTGTGTAAGTAATATGTTGCAGGAGTACTCTTGGATGAACAACAGAGAAGCTAAACCAAAAAAGGGGGTTTAACTATAGTCTTACCTCAGCCTGATCCTGAGAAGAACTTCAGGCAGGAAAACAGAGAATCAGCCCATCCTGAGGCAAGGCAGCTTTTTGTTAGCCCTACGTCAGTTAGTCAATGGCTGCAGCCCTTCTCCAGGCGGAAGTCCTAACAGCGCAAGGGCATCCCCTCAGCTGAAGGCAATCCTGAGGAGAAGGCTGCAAGCTATTTTCTTTTAGAAGCCAATACTCACAGCCACTGGGGGATGGGTGCCCCCAACAGGCAAAGGGGATCTGGGCCACCACCAACAGTGACCACAGTGGTCAGTTTCTCTGCAGAACCAAGCATGACATCTTACACATCCCGGGACACAATAAATGTTTACTGACCTGCACTGTTTAAAGTGTTCAACCAAAAAATGACTTTTCTATTCAACAAAACTTTTCTTATTGGTTACTGCTTATTTAGCTCTTCTGTTTTCTCAGCCGATGATGGCACTGACTGGATTTGTCATTTGGTATTAATGTAATGGAAGGAATAAAAACAATTATTAGCACATCATAAAACCCTATTCCTTAAAATATTCAGTGAAAACAATTTTATAGAATTCTTAGCCGATGATTTACTTCTTTGGCTTTTATTCAATATAGAGAAGTAGAATTTGTTTTCATCAGCTGTAAGAAGAGTTAAAAGAAGAAAATGTGGATATGAAAAGGGAGACACTCATGTAGACCTCTTTTTCTTTTTTTTTAAGAATTTATTTATTTGCGAGAAGGTGAGAGAGAAAGAGCAGGATCTGGGGTGGGGGAGGGGCAGAGGGAGAGGAAGAAGCAGACTCTGCTGAGCAGGGAGCTGGATGCGGGGCTCCATCTGAGGATCCTGGAATCATGACCTGAGCCTAGGGCAGATGCTTAACTGAGCCACCCAGGCGCCCCAACACGTAAACCTCTTAAATTATTTGCGAATCTTCTGAGATCCTATTGCCAAAGCTTTAGGTAATTTTAACTGTTTGAAACAGTGCCAAGATTACAGAAAAGTTGCAGGTAGAAGTTGAAGGGATTTTTTTGTGTGTGTGTGAGCCATTTCAAAGTATGTTGCCAACATAATGTCTTATTACCCTGAATATTTTAATGTGTATTTACTAGAAATAATGATAACCTGCTAATAATCACAATACAACAATCAAAACCAGGATATGAACACTGATACATCACCATGATCATCAAGGCCAGCACTATCTTGATTACAAAACCAGAAAAGAACACTACTAACACTACTAGAAAAGAAAACTGCAGGCCAATATCCTGAAGAATATAAATGCAAAAATTCTCAATAAATACTAGCAAGCTGCACTTAGCATCCCATGCAAAGGATCGTTCACCATGATCAAGTGGAATTTATCCATAGGAAGCACATCAATCAATGTGATATGTCACATTAACAGAAGGAAAGAAAAGAATCATATGATCATCTCAATAGACACAGAAAGCATTTAACAAACTGAATGCCCATTCATGATAAAAACTCCTAACAAATTAGGCATAGGAGGAACATTTATCAACATAATAAAGGCTATCTATGACAAACCCACAGCTAACATACTCAATGGTGAAAGGTTGAAAGCTTTTCCTCTAAGATCAGGAACAAGACAAATGTGTCTACTCTTACCACTGTTATTCAACATACTACTAGAAGTTTTAGCTAGAGCAATCAGGCAAGGAAAAGAAATAAAAGGTATCAGAACTGTAAAGGAGAAAGTAAAACTGTCTCTCTTTGCAGATGACATGATTTTATAAACAGAAAATCCTGAAGACGCAACCAAAGAAGAAGAGGAAGAAGAAGAAGAAGAAGAAGAAGGAGAAGAAGAAGAAGAAGAAGAGGAGGAGGAGGAGGAGGAAGAAAGGCTCTAATGAATGAATTCCACTGCTGTATACAAAATAAAGTTTCAGAATACAAAACTGACATACAGAAATCAGTAGTGTTTCTATACATTAACAACACATTTTCTGAAAAAAAATTGATCCCATTTACAGTGGTATCAAAAACAATAAAATACTTAGAAATAAATTAAACTGAGGTGAAAAACCAACACTCTGAAAACTACAAGATACTGATGAAAAAAATAAAAGATAGAAATAAATAGAAAGGTATCCTGTCAATACTACCAAAATCTACCATCAGTAGATTCAGTGCAATCCCTATCAAGACTCCAGAAATAGAAAACACACTCCTCAAATTTATTTGGAACCACCAAAGACTCCAAATAGCCAAAGAAATGCAAAGAACAAAGCAGGAGGCATCACGCTTCCTGAGTTCAAGCTAAACTATAAAGCTATAGTCATCAATACAGTATGGTACTGGCATAAAAACTGACAAAGAGACCAATGGAACAGAATTGAGAGCCCAGAAATAAACCCAAACATATATTGTCAACTAATATTTCACACGGCCAAGAATACTCAAAGGAGAAAAGACAGTGTCTTGAATAAATGGTGCTAAGATAATTAGACACTCATTCTTCATTCTTTGAATTACCTTTCTTTAACCTCTCTATTCATTTGTCTTTTTTCCTCTCACCTTTTATTCATATTTACACCTGTGAGGAAAGACAACAAACAACACTAAAGAAGGGAACACTTGAAAGCTCATTCTTTCCTTGGCTGATGTATGCATTCAACAAATTAGTGCCCACCACAGGCCATCAGACATGCTGCAGGATCTGGGAATGCAGCCGAGGACAAAGTGACAAAAAGACCTGCCCTCAAGGACCTTACATTTCAGGGGAGGTGACCAACAATAAACAGGATGAGTAAGTTTCCTGACTATGTTAGTTTCTCCTTATGTTTATGGCAACCCTGAACCTTTACTGTTCAATGGTAATTGAAACCACAGTCATCCAGTACAGACTGTCCCTAAGACACGTCTGGTAGATACAGCCCTTGCTACTCTTCTGGATTTTTCTCTGACGTCAACTGCTCTCTGGTGGACAAACAGTCCAACATATTCTCAAAGTAAAATGTTAAACTAGAAGAGGTTACATTTTTGTTTTCTCTACTTGCTGAATAGAGATATAGCATTTGTTCAAGAAATGATACATGCGTGGCTCACTTGTTAAGCCTCTGCCTTTGACTCAGATCATGACCCCAGGGTCCTGGGATTGAGCCCAGCATCAGGCTCCCTGCTCCAAGGGATCTTGGAGCATCTCTCTGCATCTCCCTCCTTCTCCCTGCTTCTGTTCCCTCTCTCGCTGTCTCTCTGTTAAAAAATAAGCAAAATTTTAAGAGAAAAAAAATGTACATGCTTTCTCCTTTGAGAAAAATAACCATGATTTAAAATGTTGTTTCACATTACCATTTAGGATTAACAATTTTTGTGTTTGAGAGCCATGAGTCTGAGACTCTTTTGTAGCTACAATGCAATACTCCGTTGAAAATAAACAAACTCAATTATCTCATGCTAACTGCATATGGATGTATTTATTTCATATATGTATATATGTGTATATAAATAAAAAATAGTGTTGTTTCATGGTATGAATAAATCCAGTCAGTGAATAATATTTTTACACAACGCAAAGTCATACTTATTGAGACTGAACTGTTAAATATTCTAAAAAGAAAAATTTTTTTTAAAAAGAGGACACGTAGTTGGTGAGGAATATCTAAAATTACAGTATCTGTGCCTACATTTGCATCAGGAAATCTATACCAACAGAAAATGTAGCTGAGTAAATTTTTACATAATCACATCATCTCTCAACCTAACAAATTTATAACAATATTATTCTCATGCAGCTAAATAACTGCAACTTTGAGTACCAGCCAGTCTCTTGTGATCTGTACTATGCTTTTAAATCCAGTTCTAATGGAATTTCAAACCGCCTCAGCATCAGAAATTGCTGTACTTCCCACTGCACAAACTATGCTGCAGGTTTGCTTAGAAACTCTTTGTTGAAGAATCGTCTTGCTTCCACATTACTAAGGGAAACAGAGCAGCGAGACGGATTCTGTCTTCTGTATTCAATGCTTTCAACTATGGCGTTCTTTATCACCTGCAAATAGACGGAACAGATGTATAATTAGTATTGGTCTAAACTCATGTAAACATTTATTTGGTCAAAACAAAATCCAATTGATCTTTTTATTATAGTTTTCTTTTTGAAATAGAGAAATCTCTGAGTCATGCATGTGTATACATAAATCCAACATCCCACCATTATATTCTTACACCATTAAGCTCCTATCCAGACAATCTTCCTTCTCCAGCCAGAGAAAGAACTATTCTGGGAATGTTCTGGATTTTGTGCTGATAAAATTGGAAACAAACTGTGTGTAACTTGGTAAATTTATATTTATTCTGGTTTTGAATGGGGGAGATGATAAGAGGGAAGAAATAAGTAACTACTAAATGTAGAATTTATGTTCTTTACAGTTAATGGACAAGCAGAAATGAGGGACCACAGGGGAGTAGAAGACTTTCTTTAAGCCTAATGAGAAAAGAAGGCATTGCTGATGAATTGCCTTGCTTTCTCAGCTAAACAAACACAGTTATAAAACATGGATGTTCTCTATCTAGAAAATACCACACTCTGTGATTTTATTGATGATTACTTTCTTATTCAGACTAATTTTCATCTATACTCAAATTAATGGTGACTACAACCTCTAAGAATTGCTATTCCAATCATATCCTCTTTTGGTGTGAGGTCAACCTAGTTAAGAACTTCTGGAAAGAAGGCAAGATTTGGAAGTTGGTTGAAGCAGTTGTTGCAAAACAATGGAAAGAGCTTTGGAAGAGAGGCCTGTATATTAATCTTGGCTCTGTTGCTTATTTGGAATGCTTTCAAAATCATGAAGTCTCCATTCCCTAGGACACAACTATAGGGTTTCATCTTAATCAATGACCTAGAAGTTTGAGAGCACAGAAGAAAATCACAGGGACTATTTTACAATTCCCTTTATTCTCTATCCCAGGGATTGTTAAACGACATTAAGGTATTATCCACCTGTGTTTCAGCCCTCTGTCATACTTGGCAAGCCTGAGCAGCTTAGGACCCAAGATCCCCCCACATCCAGATCTAGAGTGGCTCACTTGGCCCTGGAGATGTGTAGAGTGGTTTTCCCCATCCACATCTAGTGTCACCAGGCAAGCCAGGTTCAATGCCAGGAGGAGAGAGATTCATGACCTGGGTGGTGCTAACATGCAACTAATATTCTGTGACTAATGGTAACTTTAAACAACAAACAGTTATATTCTGGAAAGAGGGATTTATCACAGAAATGTGACACCTCTTTGCTTTATGATTTTTAAATTATATATACAGAATATATATAATAAAACATAGTATCATATATGTATGTATTTTTAACTGTCTTATGGGCTCAAATGTTACAGAATCTTTTAAGTAAAGCAGGTATATGGTGAGCTCCTTTTTCACATGAGTAAGGGAAACATAATGAATTCTATGGTGACAGAAGAGGCTTCAGACCTGTGAAGGAGGCCTTGACCAAGAACGTCCAGGCATAATCACTTCTTGGCTATGTGAGATCAAGGGGAATTAGCTGAAATCCATGAACCTGTTTTGTCTTCTTTAAAGTGGGAATAACAATACTAGTCTTGTTTTTTGTGGGGATTGGAGACCCTTTATATGAAGTACTTTGTACAACACCCAGCACCTAGGAAACATTCTGCAACTAGCATCTATTTATTGTTATTTTCAGACTGACCATATGTATGAAAATGCAGGAGCTTTCCTGTGGATATGAGGCTATAAAGTCTGTTAGAAATAAACACCCACTGTATATCCAATTATGGACTTATTATATGGTAAAAGTCAGGAAATCAATCCTGCTATCAAATGTGTTCTACTACATTTTTTGGAAGATTTTTTAAAGTTTTTTTAAAAATCATTTTTATTAACATATAATGTATTATTTGCCTCAGGCATACAGGTTTTTTTTTTTCTTAAAGATTTTATCTATTTATTTAAGAGAGAAAGCAAGTGAGCTAGTGAGCAGGACTTGATCCCAGGAGCCTGGGATCATTACCTGAGTTGAAGGCAGATGCTTAACCTACTGAGCCACTCAGGTGCCCTCCAACCCCACTGTATCTTCTTTTAATAATCTCCCTGCTTTCTAGATACTATGTCAGCAAGTTTTCAGTTAGTTTCTCCTTCACCATACCAACACAAGACACAGGAACCCTCATTGCAGAGAAATACCCAAGTCAAATAAACATCAACTCTTCACTTTCTAAATATCTAAAAAGCTTTAAAATATATAAACACACATACACAGGGAAATTATATTAATAATGACTGCTACCAATTTCTTTATAATGAATTCATAAGCACAAAAAAACTCAGCAATATCAATACCATGAACTAGTAGATTTCTCGTAAGTGGACCTTGGTAGGTGTTTCTAGTAAACACGCCATTATTATGAAGGAAATTGAACATTTGTATTTATTAACTGAAAAAAACGCAAATCGTATGCAATTAGAATGTACAAGTTGAACCACTAGGTGGCACATTAACACTGTGAAACCTTTGTCCCGATTTTTCGGATTGCTGCAGAACATAGCCGTTAGTTGTCATTTTTTAATTCTATAATATAAACAGAAGAGGCTACCCCGAGTCCTACATCAGTGCTAAACCCAAACCTCCCAGCATGATACATGGTACAGCTCCATGTATCCAAAGAAGCAATATTCCATCTTTGAATCTTCCTATTTTTTAAATGATATTAGGTGTAATCTTCAATAGTGTTTATATCTAATTTCCTCTCTCATTCCCCCCTGAAATTCATTGAGATTCTAAATCCTTCCCTTCTGTGGTATCCTACAACAGCCCCCCTCTCTCAAACTTCTCCAATCCTCCTGCCCCTCCCCCGCCATGTCATCCTTCACGGGTGCCCTTCCATAGCCTCCTCACCCTTGGTCCAGACTCTTTCAATCTACGGCAAGAAAGGTGGAGAATAAGAAAAGGAAACATGCAAAATGTGATTGTCTCCCAAAAAGGAACAAATTTAGAGACATGAGATTGATTAGAAGCAGCCCACAAGCAAAAACTGAGTTCCCACAACAGAAAATTAAAATTGACCCCAATGAGGAAGTTATCTCATATTTTGAAAGAGAAATAAAAATTACAGATACAAAAGAATACAAGAAGATATTCCAGTCTAAATTACTATGAATCTGCCAGCAAATGTCTGCCTTTCCCATAAAAACATAAGTGTCGGGGTGCCTCAGTGGCTCAGCGGGCTCAGTGGGTAAAGCCTCCTGCCTTCAGCTCAGGTCATGATCTCAGGGTCCTGGGATCGAGTCCCGCATCGGGCTCCCTGCTCAGCAGGACACCCGCTTTCCCCTCTCTGCCTGCCTCTCTGCCTACTTGTGATCTCTGTCTGCCAAATGAATAAATTTAAAAAAAATCTTCAAAAAGAAACAAAAACCAAAAAAACTTAAGTGTCATGAAAGCGGCCTTATTAGTCTTGTCAGTTTTGATCGCGGCACTTAGAACACAGAAGGGGAACCATAAATATTTGTAAAAGTAATGAATGCAGGGAGGGTTGAGTTCAACAAAATTCAACTCATGGAGACACTGAGATGCATGGAAGAACAGGCGATTCTGTGAGTGCAGTGGTTGGATGGGGCATTCTCAGTAGAAAGACGATCCTGTAAAAAGGCTGAAGGTGGGAGATCGTGGCATGCGTCGGAAGCATCTGGGAACTGGTCTGGCTGGAAAGGAGACTGTGTTTGGAAAATAGTAGGAAATAAGGCGGCCTGAGAAACAGATGGTTTAAAGTGGGAAAGAATGAGGGGGAAAACCCAGCAACCCCAGCTTGGCTCTCCACGTGACTGGGTGACGACCTCCATTACCCTCGACTGTTTCTTCACTGTAAATAAAGACACCTACCTCAGAGGCTAGTTTTGAGTGTTAAATAGTTGAGGAGAAAATATATAGCTTATGCTAAACACTCAAAACCTTTTTTGTTCTTTTGTTTTTGTGCACGAGTGTATCCTTAGTTATTAAACCAGTGCCTGACACGGGAGATACTCATACATATGCGTTGAATGAATGAATAAATAAGATGGAAGGAGATTATAGACAGCGTTAAAGATAGATGAATTTGGGCCTCACATATTAGGCCATGATATAGAATAAGCTTCTAGATTACTTTTAAAAGATAAAAACTTTAACTTGTAACCTAAATGCTATTATGAGATGAAATATCAATAAGTTAAGAATTAAGTACCAGTACTTCTGGATATATACTTTCCCTCATTTATTTATTAATTAATTTATTTATTGAGAGGGAAAGAGAGTGCAAGCAGGGGTGGAGGAAGGGCTGAGGGAGAGGGAGAGAGAGAACGAAAGCAGGCTCCATGCCCAGCTCCCCTGGAGCTCACTGTGGGGCTCCATCTCACGACCCTGAGATCACGACCTGATCCAAAATCAAGAGTTGGATCCTTAACTGACTGAGACACCCAGGCACCCCACTTTTCCTTATTTTAATTAGCATCTAGTATTTAACACTTCATAGAAAAATATTTGAGAAGAAATTTTAAAAGCTTATTATTATGTACCACTGGCATATATTGAATAAACTGACACATAACCTGTTCTTAGAATATGCCTACTGATTTAATAAATTGAATGAGTGGGACTGCCTAACAGGACATTTTCCTGTGAGCGCTGCATCAACAAGGTCCTGGGAAAGGAGCTCTCAGAGCCACATTCTCCCCAGAGCAAGCTGGTGGTTTATGAGGAGAGCATGTAGCCACACTCCGTGCCCAGGCATACACGGCGTAGAGTCTATGTGGTCAGAAATCCTGCCTCCACCTCACAGACCTGCATCCTGGCTACCCTTTTTCCCTATCACCTCGAACTCTTCAACAATTTCAGCCAACAAGTCAATGGCATTTTAAAAATCATTCATGAAAATTTTACTGCATATTTCTTTTAGGGGCCAGGCATTGTGATGAGTGTCTCTGGAGGATACAAGAGGTAAATAAGGCCAGTTATTGTTTTTAAAGGGTTTCAAATTTATAAGTCAAAGCAGAAGACAATATGAACACTGATAATAATTGTTACCATTATCATATTAGCTGCTTCAATTTGCTGAGTATGTCTTACATGCCAAGCCCTTAAATTATATTATTTTACTTAATCCTCACCCTGGTCTTGTAAGATATGCCATTACCAGGGCGCCTGGGTGGCTCAGTGGGTTAAGCCTCTGCCTTTGGCTCAGGTCATGATCTCAAGGTCCTGGGATCGAGGCCCACATCGGGCTCTCTGCTAGGCAGGGAGCCTGCTTCCTCCTCTCTCTCCCTGCCTGCCTCTCTGCCTACTTGTGATCTCTGTCAAATAAACAGAATCTTAAAAAAAAAAAAAAAAAAAAGATATGCCATCACCATTTCCCCTTACAAAACAGGAAAGGAAAATATGGAAAAGTTAGCCAAAGTGTCCACAGTCACTCAGCCAAGAGGGAGGAAGCAAGGATTTGAACACCCAATTTGGTCTGACTCCAAAGCCTCTGCATTTCCCGCATACCACATGTCTATTGGTGTAAGTCACTCTGTGATTCCATGTTAAGTTTTTTAAAACACACATACACAAGCCAGCATCACTCCCCCCGCCCCCCCACTGCCATTAAATACCGCCATTGTTAAGGACTGAGGCAATGCTCAGTGAGAAGGAATTTGGGAGGACTGAGTAAGTGCAGAAACCTGATGCTGACGAGAAACCCAGGCTGCTGTCAGGACTGGAGCAGAAACAGAGTGAAAGTTCTCTAAAGATGAATGAGAATTTAGGGTCAGCCAAGCAGGCCAGCTAGGATCTCTGGGGGGAAATAAAGCAACAGAAGCACACAGCTATGGGAGACAGGGTGGCCTTTTCAGAATAAAACATTAAGCCAGAATGTTAATTGAAGATGAAAATTTGCCTTAAGCAGCCACAAACATGAAAACCGTCTTCTCTGGAGTTAGCAGTGGGGATGCATTAGAAGAGTTTATATTCCTGGGTTCACGGTCTACAAGCCCGTGGCAAGTGATTACATTAGCTGTCTTGCTGAGGTGTGAATTAGTAAGCTACGCTATTCAAATGGTGTGGGAATGAGTGATTTAGCTAATGACTGAGCCTAATGAGCTCTTCAGCATTTTACCCTGGCAGTTTTGTTGGTCTTTTATCATTTATCAAGAAGCTTTTGATTCTGATAAATTATGTTTTCTTGGTTAAAAGTGAGGGTTTGGTGGTCTTGGTGGTCGTAAAAGGAGGAAAAGGAGCACTGAAGCTGGCCCCCTGGTGCTTATAGTCTGATGTATAGGCTGTGGGCTAGTTTCAAACAGGGTTTGAATTCTCTTTGAACTGCTTTCCTCCTTCCCGCTAAACTGGGATAACCTTCAGCTTAAGGGAGGATGTATGTGAAGCTCTGGGGAGTTGTAGCGGTAGCTGACTTAGTACTTCTGTAGTTGGACAGAAACACCATGGGAAGAAGCAAGCTGAAAGAGATTATTTTGGTGGAAGACCATGACCTCTGTATTTTTGTTACTGCTGGCACATGGCATGTGACTAATAAAAGAGTAGATTTTCCTGTTTAAAAAAAAAAAAAAAGTGAGGGTTTGGGGAGGGACATCAAAAAAGAGACAAAATGTCAGTGAACACTGGAGTTCCCACCTGGGTATGAAATGTACATTCATGCAGACACACACACACACACACACACACACGAATCACTTGAACACAAGTCTTAATGGTCATGTAATCTAAGAGCAACCTTACATTCATTCATGCCACCTCCAACCCCCCAAATTTACTGCCTCGGCTGCTATTACCTGTACAGACTTGTCTATATTACTAATTCTGGGCATTTGCAAAGGTCTTGGGGTGTATCCATCCTGGTATAGGGAAGAGACACACATAGGTAAGTTTCCCATATATCGAGCGGCTTCTGACTGTTCATACAGCACCTGATGATTCATCCTTGCTGTCATGACAGGTGCTGTGTTACACCTGTCTCAGAGATGAGGCAACTGAGGCCCAGAAAGTCTAAATACTTATCCCAAGTCACACAGGTGGTCCATCTGAGATCTAAATGAGATATAAAGCCCATGACCTTGCTTCCGCACGCTATGCCAGAGAATTTCTTGGATGCAATCAAATCTTGCTTTATTAATTAATGTTTGATGAGTGAGTTATTTTGGAATTCAGTCTGTTTTTGCTTGAGCTTTTACTTTTTCCCCCATGTGTCAAACAAACTACTTTGAAGAATATATAAATAGAACTACATCATTCTTTATAGCAAGCAGCTTAGTGGGCTTTATATAAACCAGAGCTGAAAAAACAACGAGAAAAATGTAGTTGTTTAAGTTACAGATATAGATAAGTATCCACTCACACTCATCTGTAATATACACAGATATGTACATATAGATATACTTATAAATATATTATATATGTATCCTTTTGTTTTTCCAAGTCCAAGAGGATATTTATATATCCCTGCAGTCTATTTTTTTTTTCCATTGGAGGACAACTGATCTAGTACATTTCATCCCAAGGAATACATTGAGTCTGTTAGTTTCATACTAGAAATAGGATTTTTCTGATATTACCCCTTATTTCTCTTTTGACAACATGGGCTTTTATAAAACACAAATCTCTATCTTGAGAATGTCTGTTCACTCCCTATAAATCATAGATTAAAATACTGATTTTCTCTTAATATTCTTTAAATTTTCAGCATAGCATATGGATTCCAGATGACCACTGATTGAAGATAAAAGAAAAAAGAAAAAATATATTTAGAAAACTAATCCCATATACACAGACCCCTCATCCATATATTACGCTTTCTTTGACACCATTTGTAAAGTATCTAAAAGACTGGCAAATCAGATACAACATGTTTCCCTCTCCAATTAATTTCTTTTTCTTTTACTCTTTTTTTTTAGATGTGCAAAATCCAGCTAGGCTAATGAACTTGGGCTTTCACAATGGATAATAATTTGTGAGACACTGTGATTTGGAACTACAAGCCAACATATTCCTGTTACACACACAACAGTGTTCTTAAATGGTGAGTTAGAGATTACAGAATTTCACACAGTCATGGAATCTTAGTAGCAGATATAGTGGGGTTAGGGATGACCTAAGTGAAGAGATGACTTGTTTCTGAAGTTCCTAATGCAAAGTGTACTTGTTATCTCATGGGCTAAAAATGGGAAGGCTGCTACCTTTGGCAACATTCCCAAGATCTACAAAAATAAAGGCATTTAAAAGCATGAGTGTATCTATGAAAACTCGTGATATTTTAGCAGATTAACTACACTTCTGGTTATACTCACTTTCCTACTCTTATATTTCCTTTTTATCACTTTTCTTCCTACTCATAACTTATTTTTATCAGATGATGAATACATCAGATACCTTGGGAAAGAAGCTGAGTATTAACCAATCCTTCAATCAAATAATCATAAAAAATATGGGCTTTGCCAATTTAGGGAGATTACTTTTTCTTATTTGTGAATTTTACAGTGTTCTTCTGGAGAGTAATAAAATAATGTACAAAAATAAAATGGTACAATTTGGGTGGTATGGATCATAAATCATGTGATACGGAAGTATGTGACATTGTCAATGATCACAGGAAATACTTACATCAATGTTGTTCAGGGTATTGAAGTGCATGAGATCATGCAGCCTTTTGAATGCTTGATTTGGATATTGAAAGTTGAAGGTCGAAAATGGTGATTCAGGGTCATCAAAAATATCAAAATCTGCTATCTCTTTCTCTTCTTTAGTTTCTCTTGGAACACCTAAATATTAAAAGAGTCTCAAATGGTGTGATTTTGAAAACAGCAAAACCCAAGGAAGAAAACATACAAATAGCTATAAACATAACATAGAGAGCCCCCACTGGGGTCATGGGATCTGTAGTAAAGACCGTTATGCTCCCAGCCATATTGCCTGGGTTGGGATATCCAGGTGTTCTACCTGGGAAACTTCCAATGGCCTGCATCTGCATCTTTCTACCCCATCCTGCAACGGGGGGGGGGGGACTGTTTTGGTAGCAGCAGGATGTAAATTCTGATAAATAATACTGTCCCCCAGGCAGCAGTCAACCAAAGACTCTAGGAAGTTAGGATATAAATACCCCAGTTCCCTTGCCTTTTGTGGTATGAATAGGAAGGATGATTCTAGAACATCGTTTCTATTCCATTTCCTAGGCTTTTTCAACAGGATCAAATGCACCTCATGGTAGTTGGCTTACTGACACATCTTTTGTTGTCTACCTTCCTTTATCAATTCCCTACATCCTTAGTAACATTCCCTAGGTCCACTCAAATAAACAGTCTGCACTTGAATTCTTTTCCTGGAATCTGCTTCTGGGGGAATCCAAACCAAAACATTATCTAACTGTGTTCATGCCACAGGAATCCCCTATGCAGTCTCTCCTTGAGAATTAATAGAAAATTGATAGAAAATTCTTAGGTTTCAAGTACTCTACTGTTCAGTAACTGAAAATGCCCACCAATTCTTCCTTCTCTTGTTTTGAAGTATGACTTGTAATAACCTCCTTTCTCTGTCTTCCATCACCATCTGGAAGATCCCTTTCTTCTCCATCATTCCATGTCAAATCTGCCATAACTATCTTTCATATCTTTCCTGTCATAACTGCACTTTCTGGTCCATGGATATTATGATTTTTAAGCCTTGAGTATCCTGCCCATCAATCTCTAGATCTCCTTTTGTAAATCAGTATTTTCCAGGATATAGAAGAATCTATAGACTCTGGATATAATAAAGCAGGACAACCATGCCTTGAACATGATTCTCTTTTTCTGTGAAACATAATGAAACAATCTGAAATGACTATCTATTTGTATTCTTGGATTATATTAATCCTGTGCTCACTTAAAGTTCCCAGAATTTTTGCATGATTTTTTCTGAAATAAGGGCTCCCTTGCAAGGGTAATTTTCAAAATATTTAATAATCCCTAAGTCAAGGTTGCCAATTAATCAGAAGTAACATCAGCCCAGGTTTTGAGTAAAGCCCTAGAGATTTTTATTGAGCCAGTTGTTGACGAATCAGTTTCTGAATTATGAAGAACGCAGGGAATCTTGGAGTGAGAAAGAGGGAAAGTACTTGAGGTCTCAGGATAGTAGCTATTTATCAAGGTTAAGGGAAGCATTCAGAATTATAGTAGCTAGTATAGCAAGTGCCATTATAAACCCACTTAATATGAGTCTTGTTCCTTTACCAGATCTCTACTTTACAGAATATAATTTATTCCCCACATACCTGGAGCCTTGTACTTTCTGAAGTTGATGTTGGCCAGAACAAAGTGGATGATAGTTGGGCAATCTTTCTCCATATCAGGATTCTTGGGTTTAAAGACATAGCATTCTTTCAGACCTTCTCGATCAAACACTTGAGGATCAATCTTTGGAAAGGGGAGCTTGTTCATTCTGGCCCACTTTTCTGCAAGCAGAAGTTCCTGTGGAGGAGAGGTAAAGATGCATTTGGGAATTTTCAGTTTTCATTTATTCATTTGGTCTGGCTATCATTCCATATTCATCAGGTGTTAACTGTGTGCTAGCAATGTGCTCCTTGCTAAAATGAATAATGACCCTGTTCTCAAGAAGCTCATTAATCTGAAAAAAAATCATAAAAGCACTCTATAAACAAACTCATTATTATGTTAGTTCTTGGCACAGAGCTCACTCCATAGAAGGCATGTGAAAATTTACTGATGAATTGAACTGAATGTAATTATAGTGATGTAACTGTTATAGGAAAAAAAATACACATTAGGGCTCTGGCTATTTTATAAGCTGTGTGAACATTTTTTAACCCTTCAGAGTCAAAGAATGATGAAACAAAATGAGGAACACCCTGGTACTGAATTTTCATCTGTACCTTCTTAACACAACCAATTGAAAGTAGTAAATTTTATGTATACAAATATATATGAATTACTCTGAATCAGCTTGCTTTTTTTTTTGCTTCTGCTTATGAAAAGAATTTAGCCTCTACACTCAGAATGTTCTATGTGTAATGACCAAGAATGGGCCAGACAGGGAAACCAAGAGTTTAGTTAATGGGTGTGGCAGATGGTGTGATGATTCCCACCTATTAGCTTCCTTCCTGGTATGAGAAATATACATTCCCACCAGAATGAGAGGACATCTAGACAGAGTGACAGCAGCTCATCTATAGCTGCTTGCATGAAACATGACCAAGAAACATACATGTTTGTTGTTGGCCACTGAGATTTTAGGTTTATTCCTGCATCAAGGCTGACAAATGCAGCGGGCAAGCATACACACACTGTATTAGATTTAAACAAGAAAGCATAAATCAGTATGGAGAGATGCCATAAATACAGCTCATTTATATTTATGTACAGCTTAAGGGGTAGTAGGAAAAATAAGAAGCAGACTCTCAGTGGTAAAAGGGCAGACTTGGGGGGGCCTGATTGCCGGAGTTCAAATGCAAGCTGTGGGACCATGGGCATGTTTCCTAATGCCTCCACACTCAATAGCCTCAACTATAAAATGAGTATGGTAATAATAATGTATATCTCATGATTGCCATTAGAATAAAATAATGTCCGTACAATATTTAGAATGGTGCTGGACACCTATCACTTCTATGCAGAAGTTTGATAAATAAATGTCAATGAAGAGAGGAAAAGAGGTGGAAGGGGAAAAGTAAGGAAAGAAAAGGAAAAAGAAAGAGAGACAGGTACAGAGAAATTCCCACAGCGACGAGTTTTAGGGAAATGATCGTTACAATCTTAAGTTATTTTAACTACTCTTTGTCATCACATTTCTTTATTCAGTGATAACTATTAGCTGAAAATCAAAGCTCCATGCTAAGAGGTGGGGACATCACTGTGAGTGAAACTCTTGTCATTATGGGATTTATAAGCCTGGTGAGTGAAAGATAATAATTAACTCCCTTGCTTAAAACTGTAGTAAATGCGGGTGCCTGGGTGGCTCAGTGGGTTAAGCCTCTGCATGATCCCAAGGTCCTGGAATCAAGCCCCACATCGGGCTCTCTGCTCGGCAGGGAGCCTGCTTTCCTTCCTCTCTCTGCCTGCCTCTCTGCCTACTTGTGATCTCTGTCTGTCAAATAAATAAATAAAATCTTTGAAAAAAAAACTGTAGTAAATACTATGAAAAAAAGTATTCACCATGAGATTTGCAGTATATGTGGACTATTTCCTCTGAGTGTAGATTAATTCATTCTACAATTATTACTGAACACCTGCTATATTCTAGGCATAACTTGGCTGTCTTTGAATCCTAGACGATCATAAATCAATGGGAAAGATAAATAATAGATTTCATCGTACAGTATGATAGAGGCAGAGGAAACGAGGGATGGCTTCATGCCTGGGCTGTGGAGTCTGAAAGGCCCACCTCAAACACAGACACTTTGATTTACTAGCTGGGTGGTCTGAGACACACTGTATAGCCACCACAAGTCAACAGGGAAGAAATAATTTTGTAGTGTGTATGTAGTGATATTCCCCTAATGGTACCATGGGAATCATAAGAACCAACCAATCAACCAAACAGGGACCAGGCTGTTCACTATCCCTGAAATAGTATGCTCCCACCCCCATTTCACCTACATTCCACCTGTTTCTTATTTCTCAACAACTCATTTTCTATCACTGCATGTAAAGTTAATACCATTATTTTCCTCAGGATTGCTATGAGGATTAAACGAGATAATGTATTTTTAAAAACTCAGTAATTTATATTTAACAATATTATTTATATTTTAAATATTTATATTTAAACAGCACCTTAAATTTATAGAAAAATATACATTGAACTTTCACTGTTCTTGATGCTTCTGGAATGTTGTGAATTTTACGTTGATCAACTCAGTGCCACTTACAATAAAAATCTGGGAGAACAAAGGATTTAATGTATACAAAGCAGTTGTTGCATAAACTAGTAGGAAAAATATATTTTACTAAAAAATAATATATTTTATTATATAGTATTATATTTATATATAGTCTAGTTTGAAATTTAAGGAAATTTAAGGAAACTTTTATCACTAGCTCCTTTTTTACTTCCTGTTCAGTTGAATTATTAAGCTTATTTCTTGTCTGGTACTTTCACAATTTTTCAATCAGGATCATTCAACACCAAAATAAAACCAAAAGTTCATACTGTGGATCAATTGCGTGAGAATGAGGCAAAAAAAAAGAGCTTTCTAGTGTTTACAAACATGACTCAGGATGACTAACCATGTGTGGATGTGTGGGGAAAGAGGAAAAGGGAACTTCGTGAGGTAAAAGACCAAGCTATTTTTAGGTAGATATCTCATGCTGGAATCAGGAAGCCATCGAAACTTTCCCTTTCCTGATATGATCCTTCTGTGGAAAAGGTTAAAAACTGATGACTGTAGAGACGGTGATTACGGGATGGAAAAACTACCTCCTTCCTAATGTCTCGTTTCTGTTTGTAAAGACTGAGAAACAATGACCCAGACTATGACTAGAGCAGATGAGTTTGAAAGGGGTATTTTGGAAGAATGCCATGAGCAAGAACATGGCTGCTTTGTAAGTTATGGCGATATGCCTCTGGTAAGCGTCCATTTTGATTGCTGGACACCTAAGATACTTCAGACTTCCATAAACTAATTCATGGTAAATTTATACAGTACTAAAATGATTTTCTGTGGAGATAAAAATTTGGTAGTACCCTTCAAAGTGATAATTTATAAGATGTACTCATTTTTGAGTACTAAGACACTGTGAAGCATAAGAAAAGCAGCCTAAATGACACAGAAATATATTCAAACTATAGCATGAGGGGCATATATATGCCATTTTATTTATTTTTACATATGGATAAATATATGTATGTATTTTAAAAATATATATTTATATAATATATATTTGTATATAATAAATTAGATTTTCTCAAGAGGAAATGAGCTTTTTCGCTGCATACACCTAGGGTATGTGCTTTCTATGATGTTTCTCAATATTTACAGTCTATTTTTGGATTGGGAAGAGGTATAAGTATAAATATGCATGTGAATATGTAAATAAATCGAATCTTTAAAAAATGAAGCAAGGGCACCTGGGTGGCTCAGTGGGTTAAAGCCTCTGCCTTCAGCTCAGGTCACGGTCCCAGCGTCCTGGGATCAAGCCCCACATCGGGCTCTCTGCTTAGTGGGGAGCCTGCTTCCTCCTCTCTCTCTGCCTGCCTCTCTGCCTACTTGTGATCTTTGTCTGTCAAATTTTTTTAAAAAGTCTTAAAAAAAAAGTGGGTTAAAAAAATGAAGCAAGTAATAGAAGATACAATGGGACAGAAACTACAATTTAGAATTCAGTATTTTGTGGGTATGGTCATCATCACTTCCAATAAAAAGTATGCTGTTATTAGGAAATAAGAACTTTATAATGCAACAGGTGTGAAAATAATTTTACATATTTAATAATAATAGTGGAATTTACATGGCACTTTATAGTTCTTGTTACTTCTTCACTAAGATGTTACTATACCTTCACAAAAGAATGTAGAGAACGTAATCTTGGGTATATCTACTCATCACAAGGCATCTTATCCTTAATGTCCAATACAAGTGTAGTGGTTTCAGTGGGGGCCTCCCAAAGGAGAAGTCCATGTTCTTACCCCCCTACCTAGCCCCAGGACATATGAATGTGACCTTATTTGGAAGGGGGTTTGCAAATGTAATTAAGCTGAGGGTCTGAGGATGAGATCATCATGGGTAATATGAGTGGGTCATAAACCCGATTACAAATACCCTTATAAGAAGACACACACAGAGGAGAGGCCATTCGGAGGAGTGTCCAGGCTGACACTGGAGTTATGCAGCCATAAACCAAGGAAAGCCTGGATCTGCCAGACACTGGAAAAGGCAAGGACAAATTCTCCTGCAGAGCCTTTGCAGGGAGGGTGGCCCAGAGGAAACCTTGATTTCAATTTCTGGCCTCCAGAACTGTGAGAGAATACATTCTTTTGTTTTAAGCTCCCCCCGTTTGTGGTAATTTGTGATGGCAGCCCTCAGAAACTAATATTTGAGGTAAATCTGTAAATGCTACATTGAGCAAACAGGCAGTTCCCTTTATCAGCCATGGTGGATCAATGCCTGGACAGCTAACACTTGAACTTTCTGCCATGATGGGGCAGGGACCCAAAACACAAGCAAGTCAGAAGTAAATCATATTGCAGAGGCTCTAACACAAGGATCATGCCATAATGTTCACAAATCAATCGGGTTCGTGTGGGAAAATACAATTCTTTTTCTGTTTTGTGTGTGCGTGTGTGTGTGTGTGTGAGAGAGAGAGAGAGAGAGAGTTTGATGGAATTTTGGCCTTAAGTGAAAAACAGAAAGATGACGTCAATTTAGTTACATTACTTCCATCATTTGTGAAGACTCTCTCATCTCCAATTTTTCCTTCCTTCCCTCCTCCTCTTTGCCTACCCTCATTGCCTCCTTCTCTTCTTTTCTTCTTCCTTCTTTCATTTTTTAAGAAAATGAACCCATTGTTCTGCTCATTAAGTGTTTAATAGAGCACTGGAAAAACTGAGTTAGATTTATATTCAATACACGGCAACCTAATATAAAATAACATTACTTATGGCATAATACCTCTAATCTAGTACTCTCCATAAAATTTAGTAAAGCCAAAAAAAAAAAAAGAAACTCTAGTGGTAAACTCTGAAAATTCCTATACTCCTTGCTGGTTCCTCACCAGAGCCAAAGCTTTCTTAAAAATGTTTTTTTTTTTTTTTCCTAAAATCATAGTCTGTTTTTTTTGCAGACTTGAATAGGAAGACCCTGCTTCTTTTCATGACCAACATTAAAGATAAATGTTATTAGAATTCTCCTTGGATGGACCCTAATGGTGAAATAAATTTGCGTGGCATATATCTAAGCTATCAAAGGGTTAACAAAAAGAAACTTGACAAAATGAAACACAGAGCTGCTCTTCTTAAATCGATTACTAAGAATATTATTTAGGATCATGAGGCTCTTTATATCCAGATGTGCTCACAAATCTAAAAAAAACCAAAACACAAACAAAACAAAAGCCCCCCTCCAGTATTACTGATAGTGACGTCATCAGTTTCCAAGGCCAGTTACAACAGATACATTAAAAACTGTGATTGCTGCTATCAAAAGCCATGATATCTCTCATTCATATCTCCCTGACAAAATATGGGACTTAATATTCTTATGAAAAATGCTTATATCAGTAATTGTGAAATAAAGCTTATGGTTTTAATTTTCAGTCCAGCATTTTTGCTCTGCTCTTTTTAATACAAATGGCATTTGTATTTCAGTCTCAAAAACAGAAAATTATTCACTATTTAATCGACTTAATAAAATCCTGTTATTACACTGGAGCTTCCCCCCCCCACCCGCAAAAGCCTTCCTGTAGATACCTCATCAACTTTTAAACGTTTTATCTAAAATAAGTATCCTAAAAACAATAAAATAAGTGTCCTACTTCAGCATTAATAATGTAGTGCCTTTATCTATTTAAAAATTATATTTGGGGGGCACTGGGCAGCTCAGTCGGTTAAGTGTCTGACTCTTGATTTCAGCTCAGGTGATAATCTCAGGGTTGTGAGATTGAGCCCGCATCAGGTCTGTGCTGGGCGTGAAACCTGCTTAAATATCTCTCTCTCTCTTTCCCTTTCCCTCTGCCCCTCGCTCCTTCCTCTAAAAAAATTTATATTTGGGTAATCTTTCAGATCCATAAAGAAATACGTATTTTATAATAACAGTCATAACACTAATTAGTTAAAAATATCATTTTCAATATTCCAAGTGAGCCTGAAAAATTCATTTTGTTCACTTTGAACCTTCTGAGGTTCATTTTTTGGGGGGAAAAGTGATATATAATATATTGCAATTTCCTTTATATCAAGTTCCTGAAAATACAATTCACCAAGCCAGAGTAATGGGTTTTATGTGATACTAAACCAGTAATAAAAGGAAATATATACATATGGGGGAGAAGGGTGAGATGAAAGGAACTGACTAAATAATTCTAAAGCACATCTATGAGACTGCACAGCTGGAAATGTCTACAGAATTTGTAACTCTATATATACGGAGTGACTGTAGACTCTAAGATGGTAAAAACATAATAAAGTTATAGTTATTAAAGTACAGTGTGGTATTGAGAAAAGAATTGTCAGATCGTCAGATGAACCAATGGAATACAACAGATTAAACACAAAATAGATCTAGGCATTCTACACTAATAACATAGTAATGTGATAAAGGAAGCATCACAAATAATGCTTATAAAGTCTTTGAGGGACTGTATTATTATACACCTAATGTATTGAAAAATATTGAATTAGAATATTTTAAAATGTCATAAAAAGAAAAGTATCAATCTGAATGGGACTGATCTTGTTAAGTAGGAATTTCAAGAGTAAAACCAATGAAAGAAGTGACTACATAAATACTGAAAATGTTAAAATCATCAGAAATAAAAAGCGCAATACAAATGACTCATTAGATCATATCTGCAAAAATAAGACACACTTTAATATCCTTAAGATATAAAATAATGCTTCTTCATGAATAGCAGCAATACAAATAATCCAATTAAAAATAGTTTAAAAACTATGCAATATGCATAGTTTATGCAATATGCAATAACCATGACAAACTATTTACTATCACAAGCATAGGGAAAAAATTGAAGCAAAATGTTTTTCTCTTTCTGTCATATTGTGAATATTTTAACTTTTTAAAAAAATATTTTATTTATTTATTTGAGAGAGAGAGAGCACACACAAGTCAGGGGGTGGGGGCAGAAGGAGAGGGAGAAGCAGGCTCCCTGCTTTGACATGGGGCTCGATCACAGGACCCTGGAATCATGATCTGAGCCAAAGGCAGATAGATGCTTAACTGAACTGAGCCACCGACACTCCCCAACGTAAGCAATTAATAAAAAGTGTGCAACTGCAGGGTCATAGGGTAGCTATTTTTAATTTCTTAAGGAATCTCCACACTGTTTACCAAAGTGGCTGCACCAACTTGCATTCCCATCAACGGTATAAGAGGGTTCCCCTTTCTCCACATCCTCTCCAACATATATTGTTTACTGTCTTGTTAATTTTGTCCATTCTAACTGGTGTAAGGTGGTATCTCAATGTGGTTTTGACTTCAATCTCCCTGATGGCTAATGATGATGAACATTTTTTCATGTGTCTGCTAGCCATTTGTATGTCTTCTTTGGAGAAATGTTTGTATCAACATGGATGGGACTGGAGGAGATTATGCTGAGTGAAATAAGTCAAGCAGAGAAAGTCAATTAACATATGGTTTCACTTACTTGTAGAGCATAAGGAATAAAATGGAGGACATTAGGAGAAGGAAAGGAAAAGTGAATTAGGGGAAATCAGAGGGGGAGACGAAGCATGAGAGACTGTGGACTCTGAGAAACAAACTGAGGGTTTTGGAGGGGAGTGGGGTAGAGGGATGGGTGAGCCTGGTGGTGGGTACTAAGGAGGGCACATATTGCATGGAGCACTGCGTGTGGTGCATAAACAATGAATCTTGGAACACTGAAAAAAATCAAAATTTTTAAAAAGTGTGATTAAAATTCACGTGCAAGGATAATCACTAGAGAGAAAGTGACAAGATAGCAATAATCTGAAAGTTGAAAACAGAACATTGTAAAAAAATTCTTCCATATTCACATATGAATAAGCGTGCTATGTTTATAATTATGTTTTAAAAATATTTAATGGGGCGCCTGGGTGGCTCAGTTGTTGGGCATCTGCCTTTGGACTGGGTCATGATCCCGGCATCCTGGGATCAAGCCCTGCATCGGGCTCCCTGATCAGCGGGAAGCCTGGAAGCCTGCTTCTCCCTCTACCCCTCCCCCTGCTTGTGTTCCCTCTGTCAACTGTGTCTCTCTCTGTCAAATAAATAAATAAATAAATAAATAAATAAATAAATAAATAAAATCTTAAAAAAATATTTAATGACATAGGAAAATGCTCACAATATAATTTTAAGAAGAAAGAAGCAGAATGCAAGGGAATATGATCCTGATATATATATATATATCCAAACACACACAGAAGAAAGACTAAAGGAAAAATGATAAAATAGCAGCTATTTTTTATGAATAACAGAAATGATATATATTCCAAATTTCCAAATTTTTTACAACAAGTATATATTCTTTCTATTTATTTATTTATTTATTAAAGCTTTTATTTATTTATTTGTTAGAGATCACAAGTAGGCAGAGAGGCAGGCAGAGAGAGAAGCGGGGAAGCAGGCTCCCTGCTGAGCAAAGAGCCCGATGCAGGGCTCGATCCCAGGACCCTGAGATCATGACCTGAGCTGAAGGCAGAGACTTAACCCACTGAGCCACCCAGGCATCCCAAGTATATATTCTTTTTAATTAGAAATAATCAATCAAAGTCCATTTAAAAACTACAACAAAGTACAATGGTTCTTTTTAGAGGTACAAAGTGATATCCTCAAACCTTTCCAATATTAACTCATGAGATAGTAGAGATGTGATTCATGGATGGAATAATGGCTTTGACATTTTACACTCCTATTGGTGAAATGAATAATACAGTGTCTTCCACCTCCAGAACTAGCTTCTAAGCTATCATCTTAGAGTCATCTGTTGGAACTCACCTCCCCACTGCTGCTCATGGGTCATCAAATCCAGCTCTTGGCTTTCTTAGTTGCCTGTGCTGTACAGTACTTCATTATTCTATATCTGGATTATAATAAATCCCTCTTTAAAAAAATTTTTTTTTAATTTTTCTTAAAATTCAGGACTTGAATTCATGACCCAGAAATCAGAATCTGAGCTGAGATCAAGAGTAGGATGCTTAACTGACTGAGCCACCCAGGCGCCCTGTAGTAAACCCCTCTTAATTTTAATCTTTTGCTCTCCATTCTCCAATTTGTCCTACTTTCCACTGTGGGATTAATCATCCTATAATTCCAATTTCATAAAGTTGTTTGTCAGCTGCAAACTCTTTACTGATTCTCTATTTCCCATCATCCAGCCCTAAAGCCCTCCTAATGGGAGCTTAATATTTATCATTTCTGATCAGATCACTCCATCTCCCCAGATGTGGTCACTACCATCCCTGTGCCATTTTTGTCCTATTCTATTTATTTCCCTGCTCATTTACTCCCAGACACACCGATCTATTCTTATATGGATCTCCCATAACACACATGCTTATATAAACCAAGTAACTATTTAACATAAGTTGCTCATTTTCCTTCCAAGTGACTCTTGTGTATAAGTCTTTCCCCCAAGAAAGCTAAAATGTTCTGGTGATCAAGAACCAAAGTTTATCATTAACTGCTGCACAGGGCGCACAGCACAGAAAAAAAAAATACATGTACAATGTGTTCAAAGGAGGCAGTTTGTAAAGGGGAAAGATCATTAGATTGTCCTTCTGGAGCCTTGAAGTCTGGTCCAGCTTGTCCACTTCTTAACTAGCACTTTCCTAGGTAGGTCCTGGGCTATGTCCTGTTCACCCATTATCTTATTTAATTTGTTCTTATGATGAAATTTCTCATTTCACCAACCCTTGTTTTCTTGTCAGAATACCAGTAACTGCCTAAAAAAATATCAAATGTGAAAGTATTTTTTAAAAATGAGACTGTATATATTAAAGAGCTGTTATGATAGCTACTATTAGTCTTGAGAGCAGTTTCATCATAGTATAATGGGAAGGAAAGCAGACGTCAGAGGACCTGGGTTATCACTGACTTCCTGGGTGACCTGGGTTATCACTGACTCCTCCTGGTTGGGAGATAATAACTGCATCATTCTCGCAGCATTTCATTCATTCACTCACAAAAAAATGACCTATTCACACTTTGGCCAGCACTTATAAAACAATTAGAACCAAATGATTAAAACAAAACATACATTCAAAATAGTGTTCCAGTTCCCAAGGAGTTCACTATACATATATTATATATATATATGTATAATATATGTTATATTATATGTATACATATATATGCATACATATAATATATCATATATTATACATATATATAATATACACATATATTATAGATATATAATATACATATATTATATATATAACAAATACAGATACACCATGAAAACTGCCATATTTAGAAGAATCTACTAAGTCCTTTGTACTGAAACTCTATCTGCAAAGGTCAAGAAAGATAATGTCTGAGAGGTGTCTAAAGAAATTTTGAGGTTGGAGCACCTGGGTGGCTCAGTGGGTTAAAGCCTCTGCCTTCAGCTCAGGTCATGATCCTAGGGTCCTGAGATCGAGCCCCACATCGGGCTCTCTGCTCAGTGGGGAGCCTGCTTCTTCCTCTCTCTCTGCCTGCCTCTCCGCCTACTTGTGATCTCTGTCAAATAAATAAATAAATAATCTTAAAAAAAAAAAAAAAGAAAAGAAAGTTTGAGGTTTCCAGGTGGAGGGAACAGTAACATTCATGGTCTCACTTGAGAGAGGCCACAGTGCTGCTAAGGAACTTATGTTGCCTGTTCAGAATTTTTTTCTCATTTCTTCAGAGGCAGACTTTTATTCTCCCCAGGATCCTGGCTCCACCACCTCCACCCTTTCACTCTCAAAAGATAACAATGAATTCTAGTTTCTACAAGAGTGAGAAGTCATCAGATGAGTACTTTCTTAACTTCCCCTCTCCATGCCTAACAGTGACCTTTCATCACAACCATCGTCTTCCTCTTCCACTCTTGCCCCAATATCATTGTTTCTATATTACTCTCCGCCTGTATTTTTGTATCTCCTTTGCACTCCTCACCCATGTAGCCTTCCAAGTGCTGTGGATACATGTGGATACGATGCATGCCATCTTTCTATTTTCCAACATCTTCATTAAGGCCGCCCAGCCTTTAGCATTTAATCACATTCAAGTCTCTTCCATTAACAACCCACCTCTCCATATACACAGTTTTCCTGTTCCCCACCTATTGCACATACAGCACATCACCTTCTTCCCTGAACAGTCTACAGAATTATCTCCATTTTCTTTTCTTCCACTCCTCCTCCAAGTCATTGCAGTACCATTTCCGCCCTCCCAATGTTATTGAAACTGCCTTTGTCCAGTCCACTGAAGATTTCCTTGTTAAATATCTTCAACTGATCCTCACAACACTGAACACTTCCTTGATTTTCATTATTTTCCCCTGATAACTGTTGTCGAATCTTCAAAATAGTATTTTATGTCATCTTCTCCAAGTACAACTCCCCATGCATGGTTTTAATTATCTTTTACGTGCTAACATCCAAATCTCAGCCTAATTTCCTTGGACTTCAGATACGTTGCATAATTCTTGTTCTGCTTAAGACTGTGAACTTTAATGTGGGCCATGGGAAATCATTTACAAGTTTTCTATTTTTCTCCTTTTCTTTTTACAAGTTTCTTTAAGAAGGGAAGTGATTGAATCAGATCTGTGTTTTTAAAAAATGATTCAGAGTAATGTAGAAAAATAGGCTTAAGGGATAAGAAATTGGAGGAAAGAGGACCAAAGTATCTACAAGGCATTCAAAAGAACATGCTAGATAATGGAATGCTATATCAATTCTCCTTACCTTGAACGGAGGACTAGAGTCACTTGGTCGTGCAGAAAAGTCGAAGGAGATAATAAGATCAACTCCCCTCTGAGGTCTCAGGATCAAGGGGTATGGCAGGTTAAACGTGAGGCCACTGTCCACGACATGAATCTTTTTACTTTTGACATCCAGAGGCTCATATATTTGCTCAAATTCGTCAGGATCTTTAAAAAGGAAAGAAACAAAAGAATGAATTAAGTGACCATTTAACATCATTTAGAACATAAAAATATTTTTAATGTCAATTTGTGAACACAATTTCATATGGTTAGGCCCTCAGAGGAGTTAGACAGAACTGGGCATGCGTCCTTCCTGCTTCAGCAACTGTAAATGAATTATTGTCTTTAACTCAGAGTTTCCACTTTCAGGATAAAGATCAAATAAGGGTGCTGTGAGGATGAAGTGGGACAATGCACGGAAAGTACTTACTCAGGCTCCGGCATTAACTCTAAGCTGTGATCATGATTCCTTTAACAGTATTACTTCACTTTACCTAGATCTTCACTGGCTTAAAAACATTCCCTCAGACATGATCTTGTTTTAAGTCATAACACACATGTGAGGTAGATGATATCTACAAATGAAGGATGAAATAAATTCATCTCTATGGTGACAGAGCAGGGTGAGTGGCGAAGTCTGAATGGATCCCTCACTGCATCTCCCAAGGTGACAGGAGTCCAAGGAAATAATCCAGTCAACACATTCAGCAGACATGTACTTTCTGCTATGACTTGGGCTCTATTCTAGATGCCGAACAAAATGCAAACTCCAGGGGCGCCTGGATGGCTCAGTGGGTTAAAGCCTCTGCCTTCAGCTCAGGTCATGATCCCAGAGTCCTGGGATCGAGCCCCACATCGGGCTCTCTGCTGAGTGGAGAGCCTGCTTCCTCCTCTCTCTCTGCCTGCCTCTCTGCCTAATTGTGATCTCTGTCAAATAATAAAATAAATAATAAAAAAAAGATGCAAACTCCACTCTAACAGAGCACATGACTAATAAATCAGTGAACAAATAGCTAGTTCAGACAGTATTAAATATATTGCAGAAAATGACAGAGAGTCATATACAAGGAGTAACTTCAGTTGGATAATCAGTAGAGACCTCTTTGAGAAGAAGACCTTGAGCTGAGACCATAAGATTAGTAATACAGAACTGGCCAACCAAAGATATAGGGGGATATTTTTTTCCAAGAAGGGGAAAGAGCCAGAGCAAAGGCCCTGAGGCAGAATCAGACTTGGTATGTCTGAGGAACAGCAAGAAGCCCAGTGTGGCTACAGTATTGGAGGAGAGTAGAATAAGGTGACAAAGGGATCTGAAAGAAAGCAGGGTCTGGAAGTCATTTGTTTTAATAGAAAATGGTAGCATGCTTCTCTTCACGTTTACGTGTGGAGCTCTTCATTCACTTCCCAGGAAAAAGAGATGTGACCAGAATTGAATTGATTGAACTGAATGAAATGACATGCAATCCTCACACATGTTCTGTTAAGAAGGCTGGAAAGTTCAAGACCTGAGTGAAGATGTTCATAGTAGACATGCATTATGATCTCTGAGAAAGCTAGTCACTTCCATTTGGTAAGCCTTTTCACAGAGGCAGTAATAAAAATTAGAGGGTAAGACTGAACTGTGTTTATAAAATTCCCTACACAAGGTAGTTAATACCTATTTTCCAGGAAAATGGTCAGCACATGGTGGGAACCCACTGTGTGTTCTATTCCTCCATAAAGAGTCTGACTATAACTCTCTCATAGTGAATTTTATTATGTTTAAGAACAAGGGATCCCAAAGAAAGGCAAATCTTTAAATTCTTCCTGTCCCATTAAACCCACAATCCTTCTCATCATTAAAATATGAAACACACCAATGAAACAATTAGGCTTGATGTGAATCGAAATCAGTGTGAATTGAAACAGTTCTAAATTCAATCTAGGCTTAGTTACTTAAGAAAATGTTACTATCCTTTAAGTTCTACAGTTAACAGGGAAGCATGTGTTTTTTTTTCTCTTCTGTTTCTTAAAATTTCTCATCCCTAGGATACTGAATAACAAGTGAATGCTATAAACATATACTAGTGTGTGTAAGAATGAAGAGGGAAAAAGTTTACAGCTGAGGTGATCTGCACTACCCAGAACTGGTAAATGAGAAAAGATGTGAATGAATGGTCTTAAAAAGACAAATATGCTAAAAAAAAAAAAAAAAAAAAGTATGGGGGGAGTGGTTTGGACAAGAATAAGGTCATACATTTGAATGTATGACTGAATGAAAATGTAGGCCAAGTTAAAAAGAAAAAAAAGTCTTGCTATATCTGAGGTGAATGCATAGGCCAACAAGGAGAGAAAAGAGAAATTATTCGGTAAATAATTATCTCCAGGTTAATTCTCCTTTCTTATTAAGGATGTGTGGATTATAATGAGAAAGTACTTTGTTACCAGCCAAGAGTCTAAATTTCTGTCACAGAAACTTGAACCTAAGAACTGTAACACTGAAAAAATATATATATTCTCAAACATGATTTTAGTATTTACTCCTCTGAAATATTTATTGTTTAAAAATTACATATTGCGGTGTCTTTCAAATAAATAAATAAAATCTTTAAAAAAAATTACATATGTAGGGGCGCCTGGGTGGCTCAGTGGGTTAAAGCCTCTGCCTTTGGCTTGGGTCATGATCCCAGCATCCTGGGATCTAGCCCTCAATCGGGCTTTCTGCTCAGCGGGGAGCCTGCTTCCTCCTCTCTCTGCCTGCCTCTCTGCCCACTTGTGATCTCTGTCAAATAAATTAATAAAATCTTTAAAAAAAAATTACATATGTAAAAAAATTTTTTAAATACAAGATTAAATATGTAAACTCTTAAAGGTGAACAATTGTGGGTCTTTGTCTTTTATTAGTTTTTAAATATTTGACTAAGAAGCTGGATATTGATTACTTGGGTACTTTTATTTCTCCTAAAAGCAGCTTTATTTATTTTGAGTGTCTCTCATGTATTAGAAATTTCACAGATGAGATTTAGTATCCTTCTAAGACACTTACAAAAGAGGTATGATTAAACATCCGCAAATCAATCAATGTGATACAACACATTAATAAAAGAAAGAACAAGAACCACATGATACTCTCAATAGATGCTGAAAAAGCATTTGACAAAGTACAGCATCCCTTCCTGATCAAAACTCTTCAAAGTGTTGGGATAGAGGGCACATACCTCAATATTATCAAAGCCATCTATGAAAAACCCACCGCAA